>JAULKK010326982.1:0-11093 GCA_032355705.1 Rubia peregrina | reverse complement strand
CAAAGAATGTCAAAGATGCCAGGAACACGCAAAGATAAAGAAACTCCTGGAAGAACGAATGACCAGCATTAGGTCACTCTGGCCTTCGCAAAGTGGGGATCGATATCGAAGGGCCATTCCCGGAAGCTACAGAAAGGAAGAGATTTAAAACTCTAGCAATCGATTTTTTCACTAAATTGGTGGAAGCAGAAGTAGTCGCAAGCATTACAGGAATGATGATCACAACTTTTTCCTGGAGGAGCATAGTTTGCATATTCGACATCCCCTAAGTGATTGTAAGCTAAAATGGAAAACAGTTCACTCATGAGCCTTTCAAATCATGGTGTCTGGAGTTGAACATAATACAACAGTTCACGTCTGTGGCGCACCCACAGGAAAATGGGCAAACAGAAGTAACGATTGTTCAGAGATGAAAAGAAGGATGAGACAAGCCAAAGGAGAATGAGAGGAAGAATTAATGAGCATAAGAACAACCACATGAGAATCACCCTATAGGTTGTGCTTTGGAGCGGAGGCAATAAATCCCCCAGAAGTAGCAGCTCCCTGCAGAAGAGTGGCAGCGCCTTTAAGCCAGGAAGAAAATGAATGAGCTATAAGAGAGAGCTTGGAAGCCTTAGATGAGCTCAGAGAGAGAACATCGCTGAAACAGGCAGCGTACAAATCCTGAATGAAACAACACTACAACAGCAAAGTCTGGATGAGAGCTTTGAAAGTGACGGACTTGTGATCAAGAAAAATGAAGCGAGTCGAGCTCAAGGACAGAAGAAGCTGAATGCTATGTGAGAGGGCCCATACAAGGTGATTGAGGTGCTGGGAAATGAAGCGTATAAACTGGAGATGATGGATGGTAGGATGATTCTGAGGACGTGGAACATGGGGAACCAGAGAAGGTAATAAGTTTAAAGTGGTTGTAAATCTATGTATTCATGATAATTGCTCTGGGCTATTTAATGTGACAGGCAGGCAAGATGGGGTTCCTAAAAGGATCAAACTTATTAGACTTTAGAAAGGAAGATGATCCTGATGAGACCCCAGTCTACGTTTCCTGCCCTCCCTTTTGCTTAAATGTTAATAATGAATGTAGGATATAAAAAGACAAATGAACGTCCGGCCACACCCAGTGCCAGATGATGCCCGACTCAAGCTAAAAAGGACGCACTGGCGCAGACAGGCAGTGCAATGTGCAGACTGAATCTCAAATGGTCTAAGACAAATTATCGTCCGGCCACACCCATCGCCGGATGATACCTGTTTCAGGCTTAAATGGCCATGCTGGCGCAGACAGCCAACCCAATGTACAGGCTGAATCTCAAGTGGGCTAAGCCAACTGAACGTCCAGCCGCATCCAGCGCCGGACAATACCCAATTCAGGCTCAAATGGCCTCGTTAGTGCATACATCCAGTGCAATGTGCAGGTAGAATCTCAAATGGGCTAAGACAAATGAACGTCCGGCCGCACCTTGAACCGGATGATGCCCAATTCAGGCTCAAATGGCCATGTTGGTGCAGACAACCATTGCAATGTGCAGGTTGAATCTCTAATGAGCTAAGAAAAATGAATGTTCGGCTGCACCCAGTGCTGAACGATGCCCGATTCAAGCTCAAACTGCAGCACTAGCGTAGATAGCCAGCACAATGTGTAGGCTGAATCTCAAATGGGCTAAGACAAATGAACGTCCGGCCGCACCTAGCGCCGGACGATGCCTGATGAAGGCTCAAATGATCATGCTGGCGCAGATAGCCAGCGCAATGTGCAGGCTAAATCTCTAATGGGCTAACACAAATGAATATCCTACCGCACCCAACACCGGATGTTTCCCGATTCAGGCTCAAATGGCCGCGTTGGCGCAAACAGCTAGCGCAATATGCAGGTTGAATCTCTAATGCATTAAGATAAATGAATATCCATCCACACCCAATGTCGAACGATGCTCGATTCAGGCTCAAATGGTTGTGCAGGCATAGACAGCCAGCACAATGTGCATGCTGAATCTCTAATGCGCTAAGACAAATGAACGTCTAGCGCACCCAGCGCCAGACGATGCTTGATTCAGGCTCAAATGGCAGCGTTGGCGCAGATAGCCAGCACAATGTGCACGCTAAATCTCAAATAGGCTCAGACAAATTAATGTCTGACCGCACCCTGTGCCAGACGATGCCTGATTCAGTCTCAAATAGCCGCGATGGCGCAGATAGCCAGTGCAATGTGTACATTGAATATCTAATAGGCTAAGACAAATGAACGTCCGACCGCACCCAACGTCGGACGATGCCCGATCAAGCTTAAATGGCCATGCTGGCGCAGACAGCCACCGCAATGTGCAGGTTGAATCTCTAATGGGCTAAGACAAAATGAACATTCGGCCGCACCTAGCATCAGACGATGCCCTATTTAGGCTCAAATGGCCGTGCTGGTATAGACAGCCACTGCAATGTGCAGGCTGAATCTCTAATGGGCTAAGACAAATGAACGTTCGGCCGCACCCAACACCAGACAATGCCCGATTCAGGCTCAAATGGCCGCGCTGGGATACGGCTAGCGCAATGTACATAATGAATCTCTAATGGGCTAGGAAAAATGAACATCCTTCTGCACCTAGCGCTGGATGATTCCTGACTCAGGCTCAAGTTACCGCACAGATGCAGACGCGCGGCCTACTAGCTCAAATAAATGAATTTCTAGCCAATGCAAAGGCCAGGGAAAAATGAAGCAACAGGTGAGGAACTAAGTGCTGGTCCCAACAGCCGGCACAATAAGGATGGTAAGGAGGTGAAAATGTAGAAAAAGAAACTAAACGATGAAGTTGTTAAAAAGGAAATACAAATTGCAAACATTTAGAGTTTCATCCCTCAATAAGGAAATAAGTAACGCAAAAAAAGAAAAAAAATAGGCCATTCATTCTTCAAACCTTCGCCACGTCTCTCTCCTCGTCAGTCCCATTTACAAAAATTACAGCAGCCACTTCGGCTTCACTTTCTGCTTCGCCTACGCCTCTAGCACCAACCTTTTTGGCATCTCTACCCTTCTTAGAGCTACCGGCAGCCTGAGCATATTCCTCAGTTGGAATCACCGTATCTTCAATAAGTTTTTAGGTCCTGCTATAGAAATGTGCATCGACCTCTCGGGGGGTGCTGTCGAGGGTCCAACTGTTGAGCTTGGCTAATGACATCCCTAGGTGCAGCTGACTGAAATACTCAGTGAAGTTGTACTCCCGAAAAGGAATAAAGGCATCACCAAGGCCAACTCATAGCTGCTCCTCATCCTCCGTACGGGAATAGAGGTCAATGGCTTTCATCAAAGCACCACTCAGTATCTCAGAGGCATCTCTGCTCCGCACTATGCGAGAATAAAGGCTCAAGAAGCCCCGAGTGAAGGTCTACTCCTGGAAGCTCAACAACTTTGGCCTCAGCCAGGTTAAAGAGCTTTGCAGAGAGCCAGTCCGGCTCCAGATCCTGCTCCAACTCTGCAACACGGTGAGCCTAGGAATAAAGGGAGGATAGGCCCCACTTCAACTCGGTGACCTCTGAACGCAGGTTGTCGTTTTCTTCACGCATGGCCCTAGTAGAGCATAGGTGCTAGGGGGAGTAAGAAAGTAAGTAAGCATAGTTGAAGAAGAAAGTAAGCAAGCACAGTTGAAGAGGAAAGTAAGTAAGAACAGTTGAAGAATAAAGTAATTTAATGAAAATAGGAGACATGACAAACCTCAAGAACAGCCACAGCTGATCGGTCGGCCAAAGAGTTTGTGCCAACGACATTCAGGGAGCGCTTGCGCAGCCAAGTATTGAAGTGTGAAATAGGCAAAAGCTGGGAGCAATTCTGTCCAGGCAGAAGCACTACGCAAAGGACCCGAAGTTGACCCCCGGGGAGAGGAAGCACGAGTAAATGGAGGCAAGAGAGGGATAGTTGAAGCAGGTCGGGTGGATAGGACGAGACCCTGATGACTGGCTGCAACCGTCTCTGGGACCTCCTCTAAGGTGAGGGCTCGTGGAGGTAAGCCGGGACTAGTACCAGTGCTTTCCCCCCTCCGTCACAGCTTGCAACGGGTTCTGTTCAGGTAAGGCTCATCATCATGGGCATCAGTGTTGGAGACATTTATAGCCTGCACCTGCTGATTAACGACGCCAACCGCGTCATCAGCTTGAGAATTCGGGCGGCTGCTCCTAGCATGGTGAGGGAGCTTCGATAAGTCCCCAAGAAAGGCAGCCACAAACATCTCTACAAAAATGAAAGGATGAGTTAAAGCCAGAAAAGTAAATAAAACAACAGGAGGAGTAAGTAACCCAACCATAAATAATTAATACAACTCAAGTCGGGGATGCCCTCGCCAGAAGAAAGGGCGTCAGAGAACAACGACGGACCAATGGCACGAAGGGTGAAATCACGCAATAGGTGGTCCCACCTGACGCTCACAGTTTCAAGAGGAGAAATAAAGGGCTGCAAGGAAAATATTTCAATGGCGGTAGGATGAGAACCCCTTCCTCTTTCCAACCCAGAAGGATAGATGAACCCTTTCTCATTATTAGGGCCCATGATGAGTTCCTTATCCAAAAATATGAATCAATTTTTGCACTCAACGCGAGTGAGAAAATTGGTTAACAGCTTGACCCCATCCTGCCAGAATTTCAACGAAACCCAGTCCCGGGTCAGCCTGGCAGGGTGATAGAAAATGCAGAACAGGATGATAGAAGGTTGTATGCAGAGGAGACGACAAAGAACCACAAAAACTAAGACGACCCTAACGGCGTTGGGAGGAAGGTCAGTCAAGCACAATTCATAAAAGGCCAGAATGGCCTAGCAAAAGGGGAAAGCGGGAATCTAAGGCAACACTGCTCAAGATTTTGAGTTAGATGACTATACTCTCGTCAGGCATATCTAAGACAACCTGGCTAACCCCGGGCAAAAGAGAATGCTCACGAATGTCAATAAAGAGAACATTCTGAGCATTATAGGTAGCCTCAACCACGTGAAGAGCAGCCTGAAAGTCAGGATTGGTAGTATCACATTACGAGTCGGCTTTCAGGGGACCGACAGTGGAAACAATGATAAAAAATAAATGACCGGAAAGGAAGAAGATAGAAGGAACTAGAAATGATACCTGGAAAAAGGGCAAAATCTGACGGAGGACCAAAAAAGCCAAGCGGGCAGAATCGTAGAGAGAAGACATAGTGGAAGGAAAGTGACGAGGAATATGGATGCTGAAAAGGAAAAAGGAAGATCAAAGGTGGAAAAGAGCAGTTATTTTCCTCGACTAACAGGGCAACAAAAATGTAATGATAACAGCCTCAAGAGAGAGCGAGGATTACGCAGCCAGCGTGCAAATAATCATCCAAACGAAACACGTGGTGGTCATACAGATAGGTAAAGTAACCATCAGTGGAAGCATTAATAAAAAGGAAATCAACAGTTGGCGGGCGATTTCAAAAACCAAAAAGAACCGCCAAAGAGCTTAAGAAATATAGGACCCGCTCCCAGAAGCATCATATATTCACAGGGATACTGCCCCCTCCCTGGAGGATATGGGTAATAGAAAAGGGAAATCAGACCCCGATGCAGCCATCGACCTGCAGGTACATCTACCTGGTCAGGCCATTGGCTGGGGGAGTTGATAATACCTGGGCTTGAGCGGCCCAACTAGGATGAACAACTTATCTCCCAGGGACGCTCTCTGTCACCTAGGGATGCTGCCTGGGTGAGAAGTCAGACCAGGAGTGATTATACGAAGACTGACCAGACAGCTCAAGTCCCATCAGTCACCAAACTATATATAACGAGGAAGAGTGTTGGACACGAGGTAAGATTTTCCCAATCAGACTACTATTAACTTGGATACTCTCATACACGAGTCCCATGGCTAACGAGATCGTCGGAGAGGGCACGACTCTGGGCCTGCTTGCCTAACCTTTCTCAGCCTGTCTTGTAGGTTCAGGTGCATATTGGGCTGAAAAGGGTTCGACACTAGACATACTACAAATTTTGGTATTAACATATAACTTCAACAAACTTTCTCAATTACCTTTTCACCCGAAATAACATAGTAGACGGAATTTTATACCCAACATTGATATTCTGATGTTTTATTATGTTAGCCTTGGAGATCAAACATTATTATTCTGATGAATAACATTAACAAACAATATATAGGAATAGTTTTTCTCATATAAGCAATACATATAAGAGCACCAGAATCATCAAACAAGAAACACTTAGCAAAATCATTCAAACGTATACTATAAAAACCTAATTTCCAATTAACTTACAATCAGTATGAAAATAAATTACAGAATTAAGTAAATGAAAAGAGAGCATAAAAATTATACCAAATGATCTAAATAGTTGAAATGATGAAGAGGCGAGATTAAGATCTCTGTCCTTAATTATGAAAATAACCTGTAGTGTGTGACAGTTCGATAGCATCCCAGATGAAGGAAGAAGAGGAGATGATGATATGTTGTTTGAGGGTTGACCTATTAAAAAATCAAAGTCAAAGTTTCAGGAATGTGGCCTTGATTCATTGTCTTGTAAACTACTAGTTGATATTTCTAGTGTTTTCATACTGGCCTTTACGCTAGACATATTTCCTTCCCATTTCCAATGTGGTATTTATGATATACCACGAACCCAAAATATTAATCTTTAAGTAATCAATTTTAAGCCCTCATTTATCATTCAAACGGAACCTGAATTTAACGTATGAATATACAAGAATATATTACTCGTGGAGACGAAGCCAACATTCGCTTATTTCAGCGCAAATGGTGGCCGAAGCCAACCAGAATCTTGCTTGAAAAATTCTGTTCCAACAATTCCCCACATGAATATAAATGACTCTTATTACACATATGTGTTCTAGATAGGAGGACTTTTGAGAGTAAGAGTGAAGAATCATTGTATTTGGAAGGGTAGCGTTTCTCATCCTTGAACCACTTATAATGAATAGTTGTCAGATTTACTCGACCAGGTAGTAAACATAATGTCTTGAACACCCAGCCATTTGTGTAAATGTAGACAAAACTATCACACAGTTTCATTTTTCCATAGAACTTAGTTCTCTGATTGTATTCATTTTGAACATCCCTGGTTATTCATGAGTAATGTTGGAGAATTCAACCTCCCTTAATTCTCTTAGAAACAACCCCATTTCACACTCATAAGGTGAGCACAAAGAGTATCCTGTTATACCCCACTTTATTTCAAAGCTATGGAATCATTAAAAGCCAAGCTTAACCTTAACTTTCACATTTAGCACTTTTTTAGCCATCATAGGAACTAGGAAGAGATTGAAATCTCAAGTGCTTTCAGTAATTCAACTTGATTTTGTTTGTCCTTGAACCTATTTTTTGGGATCTCCGATAACTTAGGTAGGGTTTCAATCAAACATCCTCTGTAGTTATAGCCTTTAAACCCATTCCTCTAGATGACTTAATAACTTGATCTCGCAATAGACCTCTATCAAATGGATCCGCTAGGTGGTTAGCCATTTTTTGTAATCTATTGAGATTACACCTGTTGAGATCAATTTTCTTATGGTTTTATGTTATCTTCTTATGTGACGAGATTTACCATTGTATATGGAACGCAATGCCCGAAGTGTAGCCGGTTGATTATTACTTTGTACACTTAATGTCAGTGCTGGTTTTTCCCATAGTGAAATATCCTTCATAAAGTTCATAAGCCTTTCTAATTATACGGCTGTTTTATCTAAAGAAATGAGGTCATATTCCATTGTGGATCTGGCAAACACCATCTGTTTTGAGGATTTCCATGATACAATTCTACCACCAAACGTATATACTTACCAACTTGTGGATTTTCATTTTTTTTCCAATCTGATATCTAGTTAGCATCTCCATAATCTTTCAAAATAGATGGATATCGTCCATAGTTCAGCCCATAACTTTGAATATGTCTCAAATAGTTCAAAACTATAGTTATCCATTTTCCAGTGACTATGTCCTGGATTACTTTTATAACGACTGAATTCATTTATAGTTTGTGCTAAATTGGGTTTTGTACAGTGTGTCAAATACATAAGAATCCATATCACTCGTTCATATTCCAATTGTAATATCCCATTACCAGAGTTTTAAATAATATTGAGATGAGGGTCCTTGGGACTTTAGCTAACCCACTTGAATAGTTCTTGAATCTATCAAGTACTTTCTCCTCGTAATGTTCTTGGGAAAAGGCTATTCCTTCAGAATTTCTAAAGATTTTTATCTCTAAGATCAAATCTGCTAGTCCAAAGTCTTTCATGTCACACTTTCATTTGAAAAATTTATAGGTTTGTTTGATCATATCTTTATTTCTACCTATGATGAGCATGCTAACCACATATAGGAATAATAAAATGTATCCATTTGGAGTATCTTTGACGTTGATTCACTTGTCACATTTGTTTATTTAGAAACTATTTGACATCATTACATTGTCAATTTTTTTGTGCCTGATGTGTCCATTTAAGGTGCATATTTTTGGGACTTTGGATTAATTTTGTGCTATTTTGTCATATAGAGCTTGTGTTTTACCTTGAAGTTCACTTAGGAAAGCTAAGAGCGGCTTATACGCTTTTATGACTTTTCTAATGAATTTTGTATGGCGGTGCAAAAACATCGAGACTTTAAGACTGAAGACCGTTGAAGACCATTTAGTCCATCTTTTGAAGATTTGAAAACTTGAAGACTTGAAGAGAAGTCAAGTTGAGAGAAAGGTAGAACTAGAAGAAGAAAAAAAATCAAAATTCTGATTCTAGTTACCCGTCGCGAATCGCTACATATTGTTCGCGAGTCACGACGAACGGATGGCCACAACCCCTTATCCTTATTCTTGTACTATAAATAGAACACTTTTATTCACATTTTGGAAAACTTTTCTTAGCCCAATTTAGCAGCTACAAAACCCTAGTTTTCTACCATTTTCATCTTTGTTTCATCTTGATTTTATGTTGGAATTGCTATTGTTGTTTAGTATGAATTCTAGTAGCTAAAATTAGTCTTGAGAGCAATTGATTAAGGTTTCCAAGCCCATGTCTTGATAACTATATGTGAGTTATTTAATGCTTTGCTATTGTGTATTTATTGTGCTTTAAATTTGGTTGTTGAATACATTAATGGTGTTGGAAGTTTGAGCATATGAAATGCTTGCATGATTGCTTGTTAGGGTTATGAGAAAGTAGCTAATTTTCCTCTCTTTTTATATGGAATCCAAGAGCATGAATTTTAGCTTCTAATGGTGTTGATGGTTTGACAAATGCTAGATGAATGTGATAATGTCCAATTCTTTGTCATGTTTTTTTGTGTAGGAAATGGGAGAAGTCTATGACCGTTGATCGTTCTTGACTAATATTGTGTAAATGCATGAATTGATTCAATTATTAGACACTGTATAGTGTTTTTAAGTGTTATCAAGCTTGTTGATTATTCGTACTTAATTACATTAATGGGATACTTTTAGGCATTGATCCACTAAAGGAGTCATTAGTGAGGTTTAGCAAGAGATGTTAATATGAATCTCCTTGTGAAGACTCTGGATTGCAGAATTTTAGATCTTTGACAACAATAGGAATTTTGCAAACCTTATAGGTGATACACGAAATTTAGACTCTAGGCCTCAGGGTAATCAAATTTTGACTTGTTCACTAACTAGCCTACAAGATTAGATCACAAGGTTATTGATACTTAATTAACCAGCAGAATTAAGCAACAATGAAGACGCTCACAAGAAATGAGTATAACTGAAAAATTATGAATATTTGATTGATAAAATGATGATCAAAATCTCGGCCATCCCCCTCCTTTTATAGGGTGGACTTCGGCTACAAAACCCTAAACACAATTGGAAACTGAATCGAATTATGGTAGCTTTAAAGAGCTAAAACCATATATAACAAAATAGCTAATTTAAACCCTAGTATGGACAATATCTTCAAGAATAAGTCGTGAAGAATATTATCTTATCTAATCTTACAAAATCTAATTTTAATCAGAATAAAATTCCATTTAAAAAACCCCAATGGAATGGGTTGAAAATATTAACTTTTCAGAAGCCCACATGGCCGAGTTGTTGGACTGAAATAAAATAATGTTACAATAGTTTACAATGATCACACAACCTCATTAAAAAATCTAGTGGGAAAAAGGTAGTGTGTTCTTAACGATGTCTTCAGTTAATCGAAAAGTTTGAATAATTAATCCAAGCCCAGCCTATTTATTCTTGAATTCTTCATCATGAAGTTGATCCATAAAAGCATTCAATGCCGCATCCCTAAGTTTTGTTCTTGACCTTGTCATCGGTCCAGCCATATTACTTAGAGGATCCCGAACATAACCTTTAAATGTCTGATCAAGTTGTGGAATGTCTTCATTTATGGTGATAGTCGTCTTGGCATCGCCGTCATTCCTTCTGTGGTCGAAAGATTTTTCCCTCAAAACCGAATCATCTTTAAAGGTAAATGGAGATAAATCAGCAACACTGAAGGTATGACTAACACCATAATTACCTGGTAGATCAATCTTGTAAGAATTATCATTCACGTGTTCCAACACTTCAAAACGACCATCACCACGCAGACTAAGCATTCAAAAACCTCTCCTTCCGCAGATGCAACCAAACCCAATCGCCATCTTTGAAGTGAACAACCCAGTGGCCATGGTTGGCTCTATCAGCATTCTGAGCATTTGTCCTTTCAATTTTCAATCTCACACTCTCATTTAATCGCTTCACAAAATCAGCCTTCTTAAATCCTTCCAAATTCTGAACCTGTTTATAATTCAAAAGAATTAAACCAAGAGGTGTATTTGGTAAAAATCCATAGAAAAAATTTAAAAAGGTAAATAAGTAGTAGAATGAACAATGAGATTATAAGAAAACTCCACAATTGGAATGTACGCTTCCCAATTCTTCAAATGTTTCTGAACCACGTAGAAAAGACCCTAAAGTGCAATTGGTGACCTCTTTTTGTCCATCAGTTTGAGAATGAATTGCTGTAGAAAATAGCAATTTCGTCCCAAACTTGCGTTACAATGTATTCCAAAAGTAGGACAAAAATTTGACATCCCTGTCTAATACTATGGATGCAGGAATGACATGTAATTAT
>JAULKK010326962.1:0-11094 GCA_032355705.1 Rubia peregrina | reverse complement strand
GCAGAGATGGGGTGTGGTAGGTTGACGGATTCGACGGTGGGTGGATTGAAACAGAGATGAGGTGTGGTGGGCGATGGAGTCGGCGGTGAGGAAGAGGCAGAAAAGAGAAAGAAAAATGGGAAGAGAAAAGGGCAGAAAGTAAAAAAGGGATAAAGGAAAAGCTAAAAGGAAAATAGATAAAGGGAAAAAGGGAAAAATAAAAATAAAAGGGAAAATGTTTTTAAAATATGAAATTACTAATTTACCCTCAAATCATTTTTGACCAAAGTTAACGTTTTGACAGAACAGAAGTACCACAACTTAGCAGTTTTGTGAGCTGAAGGGCCAAAAGTATTCAAAAAAATTGAGGGGCAAAAGGGGAACGATGGTGATAGTTCAGGGCCCCATAAAGTTGTTCGCCCTTTGTAATAACATGTGCTTTTAAAATACCAACTTTTCATAAATTGTATTTAAACACGATTATAGATATAAATGATCTAACTTTCTTAAGTCAACTGATGAAAGTCAAACTGTGCAGAAATGACTGAAACTGATGGATTACCAGATTTATGTTAAACATAACAATATTTAACCTCGAATCGTACAATAAACATGGTACCCTTCGTTTTTATGATTTTACACCATAAGTATGAGTGTTCGGATTTATGATGAATGATAAAATTAAATTTAGAAAGAGAAAAAAATAAAAGAGAATGAAAATGAAATTGAATGAATCTTGCAAAAATAATAATTCAATATTTAAAAAATAACCAAAAAGATAAGTGTGTCAAATACAGTGATAACAGAGAAACTACTACTCCCTCTGTCTCAGCCATACCTACAGAGAGAGAAAACTGATGTATTAATTTGGAAAATGTGAAATTACTTAAATCCCCTTCTTATTATTCTCCCCATCCCTCCCATGTCCGCCTGTCACCACCACCACCACCACTCACCCTCCCATGCTCGCCTATCACCACCATCACCCGCACTTCTGTCACCACTCCCCTGCCCACTTATCACCACCATCACCACCTATCACCCTCCCCTGCCCACTTATCACTACCACCACCTTTCGCCCTCCCTCTGCCCACCTATCACCCTCTCATGCGCTCCTGAGAAATTGCAACCAATACACCTCTCTCTCTCTCTCTCACTCCCCGACGGCTCAACCACCACCCCCAAATCTCCCTCCACGGCGTCGCAACCACTACACTCAGATGCGACCCGAACCCCAGCCTCACCCTCCTGAGGCGTCACAACCCCTACACCCAAATCTCCCTCTATGGTGGAATGACTCGAACCCTAGCCTCACTCGCCTTAAGTATCGCAGCCCCTACACCCAAATCTCCCTCCCCGACGGCACGACCCAACAGTAGATGAAGATTGAGAAATGAAGATGTGAGAGAAGAAGATTAAGATATGAAGATGAGAAAGATGAGATGGGGGGAGCGCAGATGAAGATTGGGAGGAATAGGGAAGCGGACGGCTTTGTGAGTAGTGAGGGTAGTGAGATAGGGTTTGGATTTTGTGTGTAATTTTTAATTTTTTCAAGGGTATTTTTGTCTCATAACACATTGAAATTTTTTGAATATGGAAAGTGTGCAAATTTGACTGGGACACCTAAGAAAGGCAAGTGTGTAGATTTGGCTGGAACACCTAAGAAAGGAAAGTGTGCAGAAATTGTTTTTATTTTTTTATATTGAAAACAAAGTGCACAAAGTTTTTATTTTAAACCGACAAACCGTTAGATGGGGTTAATTTTAATTGCAATGAATTCCTTATAACTTTTATAAAAAATATAGGCAATTTTTTTGGGAAACCCCGTCTTTCCATAGGCTTATGAAAAGACGAGGTTTAATAAGAGTTACAGAAAGGTAAAAGGTTTTAGTTGCAACATTAAAATTTTATTATGTGACGTATAGTAGTTATAAGTTTATGACCCGATCAATGCAACCCAAAAAATTTATCTTAATTTCTTCTAATTTGCAATTTAAACCTTGGTCTTTCCAAAATTTATGGAAAGAACGTTTTTCAAGAGGCGGACTCCAAAATATATCATAACCTATTTTGAATGATTGATTTAATAATTAGTCAATTTAACATGAGACTTTCGCAATAAAGTATGTTTCTCTTTGGGTAAGATTTGATTAATTTTATTCACTTATTTTATTTTTATTTTTAAAATTTTATTGGCATTATATTTATTCAAGGACAAAACTTCTCCTATTCTCTCTGTTTCATTGGATGTGACACACTTTTAATTTTTAATTATTTTTGTGAATTTTGCACACTTTCCTTTTATGGCAAGATTCCTTCATTTTCATTCTACTTTTCCCTTTCTAAAATTCAATTTCATCCACACATTTCATTCACCTAAATTCAAGCACCTATAGTTATGACATCATATCCAACAAAAAGGAACGGAGGTAGTAAGAGCAAGTCCAAGTGACTCTGCATAATGGAGATTTTGGTTGAATATAGAGATTTTCTTCAAGTTTGAGATCCAACGGGTTCTCCATCTCGTTCTCTAAAATAGAGATTTAGAGGGGGAAATGGGGTTTCATTCTCCATATCGGTAGAGAGAGAAAGAGTAATATGGAGAATTAATTTTTTATTGCTAACCTAATCAATCACCTTTATTTATAACATAATTTCCTTATTTACGTGAAAACGTTTAAAAATAACTCTAACATAATCAATAACCTTTATTTAAAAACTAGTTTCCTTATTTATATTAAGAACATTAAAAATCACATAAAATTAAGATGTATCCTCCTTATATTCAGTGGTGTAGCTAGGATTATCAGAGTGAGGGAGCGATTTATACCTAAATGTTTTTTTTTCATTTAATTGTATGGATTTATTTGTAACATTTACAAATTTTGTGGGTATTTTATGTAATTTTCTGGGGAAAAAAAGTAGTGAGACAAAACTCTAAATATTTTTAAAACTTAAGCTGTAAAAAAAAGTGGGTGGCAATCCCTCCACCTATGCTTGTATTATAAATAATGGTTCTGAAAAATGAAGAATTTGTTAGAGTTGAGCATGAAAAATATACTCCCTCTGGTTTCCTAACATTGACTCCATTTCCTTTTTTGGTTGGTTTTTAAACAATTGCTCCTTCCCCTTTTGACAAAGTTTATGTTATTTTCATCCACTCAATTTATTTTTTACTCTCCCAATACAATCTCCACCACTCAATTTACTTTTCTTAAATATTGTTTCTTTTTATTGAGAGCTAATGTTAAGAAATCAGAGGGAGTAGAAAAAAATGAATTTTCATTCTGCATTTTAGAGAAACTTGTAAAGAATACTTGCTTGTTGGAAGAAGAGTGGAGTATTATTGAAATCGTTATTAATCCAAACCGCCCATTCGCATTAAAAGTAGAGTAATTACTAACATAATCTAGCCTAGATCCCGCTAAAAAACGTTAATGTACTCCAGTAAATAAAAAGCAGGCGGACAAATTCCTAGGTCTAGGTGTCCTACAGCTACGGCACACAAGACAGCGTGCCCCTGTGAATGTGCACCACGTGTGACTTTTCCCTCCTGTTCTCCAGACACTTCATGTAAACTGCACTGGGCTAAATTGCTTTACTTTCCTTCATGTTGAGCTTTATTACTTATTAATCCCCAACATTTCACAATATCATTACGAGTCCGTCTCTTGAAAGACGGTATTTCCATAAGTCATGGAAAAACTAAGGTTTAAAGAGTAAATTAGAAGAAATTAAGATAAAATTTTCAGGTTGCATGAATCGGGTTATAAACTTTATAACTACTACATGTTATATAATAAAACTTTAATATTGCAACTAAAACCTTTTACCTTTTACATTTTTAATTAAACTCCGTCTTTCCATAAGCCTACGGAAAGACCGTCTTTCTCAAGACTTTGCCTCCAAAAAAAATGTTTGATGTGCAAAATTCTGAAACAAAAATCTTGCGCATATATAGGAACTAGAGGATGAACACCTCGTGTTTTTGTAACACACTTAGATGAAGAATAAATGTACATTTGATGAGGAATATCCTAATATTATTTATGATTGGAACGATACTATAATTCCATTGAAGGACTTGATGCTAAACCATTTATGGTTTGATAGTTTGATTAATAGCAAGTGACAGTTATTTGTTACTTAATCATTCAACAAGTGCATATATAGCACCATCAAAGTAGTTCATGCAATGCTGGCCTGTATTAGATGTTTCATTTAAGGATGAAAGATGAAATTTGTATGCTGCTCCATCCTCAAAATTCATGATTAGTATATTTCAATAGTACAAATACTATTATCTACTAAATTTGGAAAAATCATCAAGGCAGATCCAAATATGTAATGTGCAACACTGAAAATACTTCTATATGTGAATAAGCAACATTCCAAATATAAATATTTGGCATGCATTTGAGGCAAATAATATGCATACATTCGATCCAAACATCTGAGGAGTGGTTCTGGAGTAAGTTCAAATGTGACATCATCTGGTGAAGAACTTTCCTGATGTTGGAGCCTTTGACTCCCCAGGATTCAGAACCATGTTGAAAGGTGGATCAAACCTAACTTCTGCAGTTGGTGTAGCCAACAACGGAGACTTTGGTTGGCGTTTCTGGTTGTAACACACGCATCACCTCATACTCTGAACACTTTGCAACGGTGTACATATTTAGGAGTGATTTCATGTTGTTTCAGTTTAGGTATTGTCAGTCAGATGAACTATGTATTCTGCTTTACTCAACTTAGCTTCCGTTAACTGGATGTAGTCCTGGCATAGCATAGAATAGTTATTAGATTGTTCATCATTAGAACTGGTCACCAGCTGTAATTCATTTTTAATGATCAACAAGGATGGAAAGATGAGCGATAGTTATACCTGAGATAGTTAGGCTGATCTTATACCTGAGAGAGACCTTGCATACCCTGCAGCACGGATGTTAAGCCCCTAGTACAGCCTCTGCAATTTCACCAAAGAAAGAAGCAGTGATAGCTTTACTGGCATCACTGAGCCTAGCTTCTAAGCGGCATCTAAAAATTAATGCGACATAAAAGACGTGTGAGTCTCTAATCCTGAAACACAACATTTTATTTGCTTGAAGAACGACAATTATGATAATGATAGTGAATCACCTCGGTTCAGCCAGTTGTTTTGTAGAGCACAACATGTATACTCAAACTGATATCCACCGGGTGTTGCATTCAAGCACTTCTTGCAAGCCATATAAAAGTAGTTATGAGAAATGTTTCTGAAGCTTGTAAAGACTTTTGAACAAACAAGCTAGGAAAAAACAACTCAGCCTTTATAAAAACTTGTCAACATGCACTCTAATAAATCAAATGCTTAGCCCTACTAACGTTATGAATGATGCAGTTTATATGATGGTGATTGAGCTAGAAAAGGATAATTAGCTTTCATCATTCACGTTACCTTCTGTTCCGGTAATATATTGGCCACTGAAGTTAGATTTGTGTTAGAGTTTAGAGGCATGGCAACAACATGTAAGGCATCCATATTCGAGTTTACAAGATCAGTAAAAAAAAATTGGTTCTGGCTGGCCCTACAGCAAAAGTAGGAGGTTAGTAAATATTTCTCGGAATAATTAAGAGCTTCTTGATGGCAGACTTAAATTTTTCCAAGTGACTTATACATCTAATCAGATGTTTTATCTAAAACTCCAACATCATTGGTTTCTTTATAATGAACTCTTTCAGAGACTTGAAGAAAAGGCTTCTGGACTTCTAAATTAGTAGAATATGGGGAAAGTCAGTTTGTTAAAATTAGAGCAGCCAAGAGAGAATCATTCTTCAGAGGAGTTTCTAAGATGGTTTTTCCAATCTTTCTATTTGACATCAATATTGAAAAAGACTTCCACATGGTTAGTAATCATGAGATGAAAAAAACAAGTTTTTCAGCTCATATCTGTGGGGGAAATAGACTTGATCCTTAATGGAAAGGATCATAGCATCCATAGTAATGCTTAATGGCATAAACTTTATTCAGAGAATCATACACCAGTATAGGTATAGTGCGGTCCGAATGTGAATTGGGGTGTTCAACATATACAGCTGCTACTTGTGAGGCTGACGGCAAGTTATATGCACGTTGATCAAGTTTCGGGCAAGCATTTAGAACAAACTCTGCTGATGCCAAGCTGGGTATGTCCCTAAGAGATTTGAAAACCTAACAGTAAAGACTTCGACCCAACTCAGCCATCAAAAGCTTCACCACCTCAGTATCAAACCCAGTGTATGATTCAGAACGTGCCTCCAGCCTCGGCACAAAAGCCATTGGCACCACAGTGAAGGCAAGGGGCAACCTGAGGTAACAACCTGGCCGACTCACTGACCCTGCACGAGGATTTTCTTACTGTTCTGGAACTCTTCGTCCTAATTTCTAATGAAAGACAGAGCAAATAATCAAGGCCATGGAAACAAAAGCACGAAAAAGAGTTGTTTTTTTAATCAATTGAAAAGAAATGATAATGTTGAAAACAGTGAGCACATAACGATATTACTAATGGTGCAAGATGGAGATGAATTAATGATAAGCAAAGTATATGAAAACGAAAAACAAACCAGGCACAAGCAAGTGTTTGAAATTATAACATTAGACTTGAGGCATCATGCAAAACTGCTAGCAACAATTAAGCATGGAGTAAAATACGAAGGCCAACAAGGAAAGATTGCATCGGTTAGAGTCCCACATTTCAAATGAGTAACGCCTTCATTACAGCTTTATAACTAACTCATATGGCAAATGAAGACAACACAACGTAGTACGCAACGCAGTTGTACAGTTTACAACATGATGACCAACTCAGTTGTACTGTTTTTAATTTATAACATTAAACATAACGCAGTACGCAAAGCTGCTAGCAAGAATTACAATCATAGAGAGAGGAGTGGGAGAATCCTGCAGAATATTCAATTGTATAGAGATAAAAAGGACAGCAGAAAATGGAATCGTCAAGCTCATACACGAACAACTAAATATACACCACAGGTTCGACAATAATAAGAAAGTAACCTTCATGATGAGACAAAATGGGAGGCAAAATATCAGGGCTGTTAATAGAAGCAAACTTGGACGCACATGGTAATTTCTTTAGCAAATCATTATCAGCAAATCAGAACTTTAAAGCCTGACCTTTGCATTTTATGAAATTAATCTTCCTCGTACTTCTTAACAATAATTGTAGAAGCTGACAACATGGCTAGGGTAATATAACCTAACTAATTAACTAAGTCGCAGGCCAATGTATGGGTTTAATATAAATGATTAATAATAAATACTAACAGAACTATTGAGCGTTCATAATATGACAAGTAATTTGGCTTACTGGGAACAAATGAAGTCCCAGTAAGAAATTGTAATATGACAAATATTTCCACAATTTATGCATAAATTGACATATATTTATTCTTCCCATTACCGAGACAAATAATTCATATCGTCACTACTGGGGAAAAAACTGCATAAATTGCAGTACTGAGCTAATCCATAATGACATCACTGAGACAATTTATGCAATATTTCTTCTACTCATTACCAGGAAAAGATAGCTGCAATATAGGGCTATAGATGTTAATGTTCTTCAGTGGATAGTATTCACGATCATAAAAGAATTCTGGCCTAGAATTACAGCAAAAGAAAAAAGGAAACATAGGGTTGCATTCTGGCCTAGAAAAATTATGTCCGCCGAAGTACCAATACATTTCTTGTTTCTTTCTTTTAGTACATTATAAAGGGATGCAGTTCCATTGTTCCAATGTGCATCTTTCGTTAACATAAGATTAACTTGGTAGGGCTTTTGTCCCTTTGAATCAAAGTTCTACATTCTACAATAACCTTGAGCAATTTGTTTTTGTGAAGACATTTGCAGAAGAAGACCAGTGAAGAAGATACGAAGCTAGTAATCTGGCCAACATATAGGCATGGCGATAACTATAATAATCATCTCAGATATATGTGTCCGAGATATATGAGTTGTTCCGAGAAGAGGTCTGAGAATTTCGTACCTTGTGTTCAACACAATATTGTTGATTGGAGGGGGCTTGTTTATGGCTTTGAAGGTTTTATTCTTCTGTGCTGATCACCCTTTCTATAAAATTGTACTCCATCCTATATTTCAAATGTGGAACCCCAACAAATTATACATCAGTTATGGAAGTTGAGGGATAAAATCAAGAGGGGAGATTACTTGTCATCCAATCACATAGGGCAACAACGCATAAATAGCTATCCATAAAATCAGGCAACCCCTTCACCAATCCTAACTGAGCCGATAATTTATTGAAGCATACCTGTACTACAAGTTCCAGGCTCCAGCATAACTGATGCAGCAATGGGACCTTACAATTCGCACATGGAACAACTAAGCATGGAGTAAAATCCCCAAAAATAATGAACGGTGCAAAGTGTAGATGAAAAACATAAAAGACATGGAAAATCATAGCGCTGGCTTGGGAGGAAAACGAAACTGCCAATCAAACTTATTGGTTAGTTGGTCACTGGATTAGGGATGACAATGTGGCAGGACGGTAATGGGTTATGGTACATCAATACTCACTCATGCTCATAAAAAAAATCATACTCATACCCGCTTCATCACTCATTGGAAGTACAATATTAAAATATGCCTTCGCCCCATCAGGTATTATCTAAAATCTACTCCGCCCCACCACCCACTTGGGTCTCCATACCCACTTCAAATCCATTTTACTCACCACATTTGTATCTTCAAAAAACCCTAAATTTTACTTTAAAATTAATAATTTTAATATTAAAATTTTAATAATATTTACATGAAAATATTATAAGTAAAACATGTGCATTATGGATAATAATAGTTTATTATATAATAAATTAGTGTGTACATAGCGGGTATAGTACACATACATGTCTCACCCCCACGAAAACTACATTCATACCCACCCCAATGGGCCGGATACAGGGTGGACCTCCACCAAAACCCTCCCCACTGCCGTCCTTACACAAGATCCTCTACCAGTTGACGATTAAATGGAACAACCCTGCCACTCAATAATTCAAGTGATGATTTTCTTCTATTGGCATCAGCTTGCCTCTGTGCGGCGAGCATCATAGACTTCTCTTCTTGGGGAATTCTAGCATATACCTTCCTCCGTTTAGCGGCGCGATCCATTTGTTCAATTATGACGACCTAAACAACCAGCTTAAATCACACTAGCGTGGCCAATCGACCGTGGCGTAATCTGAAGCAATCAATAAGCAAATAGCAGATGCAACCAATCAATTCTTCGGCAATAATCTAGTAGCTAATCAACAAAATCGTAGGGAAATATGATAGTACAAAATTGAATAAACCTAACAAACTAATTGCGTAAAACTATGAACGTAGCACAAATCGATGATTCAGTGTTTCTTTGAACGAAAAAAATGAACCTTTGCAGAACAGAACAAGAGATTCAGTTCACAACGAAATCCAAATGAAAGAAAACCAGGAACAAAAGGCATAATCACAATTCCACATGTACGAGAGGTAGAGTTAAAATAAGCAGAGCACCCATTATTGAAGTGTCCCATCACTTGAGAAGTGTCAGAATTTTGACTGATTGCAGAAATTTCGCATAAAGAATGTTCGTTGAAAACAAACTAAAGCAACTGGAGGAAATATGCTAGGCCATATTAAAATCCTATATTTACACAATGGTCCATCAGTGAAATAATAAGTTTTGATTATTTACAGAAGAACCCTCCGTCAACCAAATAAAAAAGTCCTGCATTCTTGTGTTCAATCATCATCATCGTCGTCAATAGATGAAAAGGAGAAGGTTTTAACTCCAAACGGATCACAACGACATGGCAGACGTCACCACCAGTCATGGCGCTCGGACGACCTCTCAGCCCACAACCACCAGCGGAGCCCTCTCCCCGCTCAGCACACAGCCTCCAGCTTAGCCTAACTATTCCATATCGCCTCCGGCGGTGATAGAGATTTTCTCTGAGCCCCAAAACAGTCTCCGGTGGAGCTCACATCGGCGCAACCCTATCCCCGCTCAGTCCACAGGCTCCAGCTCAGCGCAACTCTTCCATCTCGCCTCCGACGACGGTGAAGGATCTCTCCGAGCCCACCACAACCTTCAGCATAGCTCACACTGACACAACCCTCTCACGCTCAGCCCACAACCTCTCGCTCAGCCCACATCCCGCTCATAACTCTTCCACCCCGACGATAATCCAGTCGTTGCCTCGCCCTTACCCTCCTCCCTCCCCCCCAGACTCGCATCATCGCTCCCAGAACCCACCCTCCTTCTCCATCCTTCTCCCTCTCCCCCACTCGCACCAGCGTCGCTCAGCCCCACCGCCGGAAAGGAAATGGAGGACGGAGAGTAGCGGCAAAAATTTAACGGAGGACGAAAAACGGTCAAGGGTGAAAAATGTAACGGTGGAAGAAAAAATGGAAAATAGAATTTGTTTTTCCTTTTTTTTACAAGGGAAATTATCTTTTTAATCAAAATCAGGACATCAAACCTTTGACTAAAAAGTCATGGTGTGAAAAGTTATTTTGGCACTTTCTAAGACTGGAGGATAATATTTGTACTTTCAGCCTAAAGTCAAGGTCATTTTAGCATTTAACTCTAAAATTTATTTTAAACAGAATTTGCAATTTTTTATGCTACTTTTTTTAATATAAAAATAGATTTTATTACTACATAGTAATAAAATGTTTTATTACTATACTTTTAATTATGACTTTAGAGTCTATCTCTTTAAAAACGATTTTCCCATAAACCATAGAAATACCAAGATTTAAACTGTAAATTATTAAAATAAATGGAGATAAAATTTTGAGTTGCATTAATCGGGTCATAAACCTTATAACTATTGCTCGTTGCACAATAAATTTTAACATTGCAACTAAAACCTTTTACCTTTTTATTATTAAAATTAAACTCTATTTTTCCATAAACCGATGGAAATACGGTCTTTTCCAACACTTAGCCATGACTTTATATTATATTTTTAAATGAATTAAATTAAATGTAGAGTTCGAGTCATATACGATCGAAGTTTATAAACCGACCAAACTGAAATTAAACCCACGGTTTCATTTAGCAGTGGCGGCT
>JAULKK010326927.1:0-11096 GCA_032355705.1 Rubia peregrina | reverse complement strand
TCTCTACCTACTCTTAGGAGTCTCAAATGAGCAAAAATTTAAACCTTAGTAAACAGAGGTTCCCATATATAGTAACAGGGAATTGGGCCCTGAAAAGGCCCAAAATAGGGCAAAAAACCTAGCAGCCAAAAATGCATGGGCCGTGCAACCGGGAGTGGTCATGCCAGCTAGGAGCCAACACAGCCCGTGTAGCCTGGCACGGCCGTGTCGAGCTAGTGCTTACACGGTTCGGTTGGCCTGGCATGGGCGTACCGACTATGTTTAGCATGAACCGTGCTGCCTGGCTCGGCCCATCGACTATCATCCATTTTTTAAACTTCTGGGTGTTTGGCTCGGGCCATCGGCTGAAATTTTTGATCAGTTGAATAGTACAGTGTGAAGTCTTGCAGATCGTCGGCTGGGAGTTATTTTCTGAGCAAAACAGTGGCATATCCGTTAAGTTCTCCGCATCCCGTAGGATGGTCTTCAAATATTGGAATTGAAATGACACGGGCCATGTAAAAGAGCTTGGTCTGTGTCCATACTTAGCTTCACAAAAGTTTAGAGTGGCACAGGCCGTGTTTCTCTGGGGGGGACTCATGGCAAGAGGCTGTGACACGGCCGTGTTGGAGGGCACGGTCCGTGCCAGGTGTCCTCTGGCACGACTATGTCGTTTAGCCGGTGCCCGCCGGTTGGTGGTGGCCATCATACTGGTTGATGCCGTCGTTCCGTCTTGAGAATATTGAACTTCGACTCAGCCTTTTCTAGGATCAATTCCATCTATTACCACGTTTTTGGGTTTGTTGCCTTCTATCTACTACCATCCTCGTGAATGATCTTCATCTACTACCATCATTGTGAATGACCTTCAAAAATATCTACTACCACCATTGCAGATGGCTTTCTGCAAACTATGCTAAAATCCTCATGAACAACCTACGAGTAAGCTCACAAAAAAAATCTAGGTGCTCGTGAGGACAAAGTGTCCATTAGATCCAATAAAATCTACAAAACTCACGATTTAGATAAGAAAATGAACAATGGTCATCTAAACCCTTTGTAATGTAAACCTAACTAAAACTAGCATTCAACCAAACAAAATATAATAACAAACGTGTCAAATGCATTGGTGAACACATGTATAAAGGTGCAGATCAAGAGCCATTCTGATCCCCGCCATGGCACATTGTTAACCCTGTGGAGGCATCCTCGATTGTGATACTTATCTAGAATGTGTTAATAGGCGTGAAGAAATCACATGATTACACCAGACAGTGGAGGTTCTAGCATTGCTCGTGACATGTTTCTCGCGCTACGTAGGGACGAAGTCATCCCCTTTGAAGGATCCTATATCGACGACGACAACCCATTTGCGCTGAACCCCATCACTCAGCACCTGGTCATACTGTACGCAGACAAATTGGATCTGAAAATGCGTTAGGAATTGGCATTCAAAATGGATATTCATGAGTTTCATGACAAGGTGACTGCGAAGGAATTTTTGGATAATGAGGAAGTCGCGCAAGACTTCCATGGTGAACCAATTTATGATATTTAGGATGATGACGTGGAGTTCAAGAAGAGATCGAGGAAGTCGAGCAATATTTCTTTGGTGAACGAATTTATGATTATGATGTGGAGGTCGAGGAAGAGATCGAGGAAGTCACGTGAGACGTGGGTCATGCACTCGTAATGCATAAATATTTCCCTACCCCTCCTAGCGGCGAGGATGAGGGGCTTCTCCACAACATCTTCCAATCTTCATACATCATTGGCGATAAAATTTACAGCTTCGTCATCGACCTCAAAAGTTGTGAGAACGTCATCGATGCGGATGTTGTCACCATACTCGGTCTCAAAACGGAACGACACCCAAAACCCTACAAACTTGCAAGACTTCAAACTGGCATTGACATCATTGTTTCTAAATGGACCTTGGTGGAAGAAGTGTTCAACTTCAAGGCAATTCCAGAGAACGGACGCGTCCCCCTTTGTCGCCTTTCCACGTGTGACAATTTGGATGATGACGCATTGGAAAATTCGAGGATGAATTTTATTGACCCTCAGGAGAATGATGTGGCATAAGGGTTGGTATTTATGGACAAGTGGTACCAGCGTGATGACATTTTATTTGCTTCATTTTATTAGAATATTTGCATCCCTTAAATTTGATCATCTAGTTTGCTTTTAGTTAAGGCAGTTTTCTTTTCCTTAGGGTATTTAATTCCCCTTTCCCTTTCTCTTACGGGATTTAGTTTCCTTTTCTCTTTTCCCTTAGGAGATTTAGTTTCATTTTCCCTTTCTCATTAAGAGATTTAGTATCCTATAAATATAGGAGGCATTATTATCTAATTTTCATGCTATTTTGATTATGATTAATAAAATTTGATATTTATGTTGCAAACCCCAGCTTTACATCTTTCCTATATTACGCGCTACATCAAAAGGTATGTTATGGAAGAGGTTATTGAGCATTTCACAGGCTACTCGGACAAAGTTACGACTGTTGGAGTACCTGGAACAAGCACGTTGATAATAGAGGAGGTGTTGGTCGCTCGATAGGGAAATTATTCAGTCCATTTCATGAAGATTTGATGAGTGTCCACCACTAAATTTTGTGTAACTCGAAGGAGTTCGTGCCCTACGTCCAAGATTAGTTATGCTCATTCTGATGAAAATTTGGTGATAATGGAATAATAGAATCCCAGATTGCAGCCCTTCTTGCTTTCAAAATTTTCCGTTCGGAAGGCAAAATAAAAAATTACTGCAATGTAGAATGATTACTTTGTTAACTCAAAAGTTTGATTGACAATATTTGGTTTGTTGCTTAAAATTTTGTTGTGAACTTTTGATTTGTGCATTTTGTTGTGATTTGTGTGTTTATTTTGTTGTGATTTATGTTTAGTTTCTTAGACTTTTGTTGTGAACTTGTGATTGACAATA
Organism: Rubia peregrina; assembly: GCA_032355705.1. NCBI lineage: Eukaryota > Viridiplantae > Streptophyta > Magnoliopsida > Gentianales > Rubiaceae > Rubia > Rubia peregrina. The sequence goes on along the minus strand of JAULKK010326927.1, from coordinate 8,174 downwards.
GCAGTCCTTGGTGTGAACTTGTGATTGACAATCTTTATTTGTGCTCTTTGCAATTTTCATTTTTCTCTAGTACTTAATTTATTGTTTTTGTGACAGTTTACATAATTCATGGCAAAAAGTTACGCCTCAGAATTGCAAAGAATAGAAAGTCCCGAAGCAAGAGGATCTCCCCAGGTCGGATGTAGGTTCAAAAAATTCTGAGCACGAAGAAGAGGAAAAAATTGAAATTACACCCAATGTGGAGAAAGATGTGGTGCCAAAGAGGAGGAGAATATCAAAGCGAACTTCAGCGTCACATAACAATAGAAACGGGGAATCGAAAGACCAGGAATTTGATAAAGAGGGTGAATTCAGGGAAGAACAAAAGCGTCAAGGAACTTCAACATGTCAGTTGGTTATATTGGCAAAATACTGGCAACCTCTTGAGATGAGATTCAACTCCTCTTTTGAACCATTGTTCTAGGGAGGTAAATGTGTTGGCTACTTTGGCTATGCATTTAGGAGGTGTGTCAAGTTTGGGATATGGACGACATGGAGAGATTTCCCTCATAGTGTCAAGATCGATGTTTGGGAAGACATTATGGTAACCTATTCATACTAATAGAAATGTTTGAGTACTTACCATTTTCATTATTTATTCAACTAGTAACCTATCATATACGATGTGTTATGTGCAAGCTTTAATATTGTCCTAGAATTAACCCCTGAACAAATGAAACGGTTGAAGAAAAAGTAGACAACCTACGCTGGAATAAAGATGCGAAAATGGAAGGCAAAGGTAGCAAACAAGTTTCTAGGGAAGAAACCGTCAGATGTACTCCCTTGGAAATGTTACAAGTGGAAGGATAAGCGGGAGTGGGAAAAATACGTGAAGTATAAGTCGTCCCCAGAGTTTCATATACAAACTAATGACGTTGTGATTTTTTAGGGATGTATGAATTAATATCTACTAAACATCCCAGGTAGCATTTATTCTCTTATTCTGTATAGAAGAAGAGTGAGGTTTCAAGTTCCAAGCCCATAAGAGGAACTACACTCACAGGACCGGAAGTGCAGGTCATTGGAAAGTTGAGCGGAGGCTAATCAAGAAGTGAAACCTCGATAAGATTGGTAAATTGATGGGACGTAGATTGAGCTATGAGAATGTGATGATTGAGGTTGATAGATTGAATTACAAGCCGAACATGTCCCTTATTTTTCTAGAATTTAACAGGCATGGTAGGAAAATCCAACACGTTAGCATGCGAGAGCTAGAACCAGTAATTGTAAGTAGATAAAGTTTCTTATATTAACCTTAACATGTTAAGTCTCATTTATAATGTTATAATTAAATTAATGATATTAATATTGTTGCAAAAACAACTTAATAAGGACAAAGACAACGGGAAGTTGGTGCTACGAGGTAAGGACGCTATTTAGGTCATAGCATCAAAGAGAAGCGACTGTTGTAAAAATTGGAGAGGGTTTCCGACTACATCTACTATTAGGGATGCATTGCCCGGATATATTTTGAGAAAGTGAAGTAGCAAAACGACTGCTACTGAAATCTAAGGGCAGTAGTCAAGTTGTGGCCAATGCTTTCAGATGGAAAAAATGTAGGCGGATATGGTGTTGTGCATGTCAGCTTTTGCATTGCACTATGAGAGATGGCCGACATTCCCCTTCCCTCTCATTTGGACCCTAAGTTCTTCAAAAGTAAAAACACATTTGAGGGATAATGTGTTGAGCGGCTAGTTACGAAGGAACATTCTAGTTCTCAATCTGAGGCATATAAAGAAGAGGTAAGAAAATCTTTACACTCTCAACCTCTTCAATTTTTAATTTCTTTTTTATTCTTAATCAATTCTAATGTTGTATCATTATTTGCGAGAGTCCCCTAAAATCCAAACTAGTTAAGATGGCAATTGACAGTTCCATTATTCTTGTCAGTCATGGAGAAGTGATACCTTTGCCCAACTTCATAAATATCCCATCTGACTGCAAGTATTTCAGGGTTACGAAACCCATCATCATTCTGACAGCCCATATCCCTTCCCATCACAGTGGAATGGCCAACATCAAACAAGTTGTTGGTAAGAACATTATGTGGCCAGCTCACCTAATCACTATGCTAGGTAGTAAGGTTTGTAGCAAGCATTATATTGTAGCGGAATTGCGTTCATCTTTATTCCTATGATTTATAATTTGTTTCTGCAATTTCATTTTGCTTCAAATTTGATGGACAAAATGATAATAACCAGAATTCTATAAAGGTGACACACTCGTATGACAAAAATGCCTCGTTGGAAGACGAGGTACATATGCAGTTTACATCCAACTTGGATTTCTATGGAGATTTTGTAGTATATTAAAATGCATCAATTTATAGATTAACTTTGACTCATATTATTGTTCACTAGTATTAGGTGTTGGTGGTTATAAGCGGAGCTCCAGATGCACGTGAGGACATAATAAAAGAGGGAAGAATATTGGAGGGTTTTGGAGAGAAAAAAATGGAAAGAGTGCGGGAAGAAGAGAGGAGGGTTTTGGAGACAAAAATGGAGGGAATTCACGGGGAGTGAAATGGGTATTAATTACCCTTTTCAAAATTACCTTTACTGCACTTACATCCGCGGTGCCCGATCTCTAGTTTCGAGTTTGAAAAGTCTATCAGGGTAAGTGACAAACTCGGAAACATATATTGGCTTCTATAAACAACTGGGAACAAGCTCCAAGTATTAAATAAAAAAAATCCAACGGGAAAATCATTTCAATTTACCCTAGAAAAATACCCCCAAACCGCAAAACCCTTTCTGTACTATACCAATTTTCCCAATTCCAAATAAAAAATTGACAATGCCAAGGTATAAAGGTGGTTGTGTGGGTGGAGGAGAGGGTAACACCCCAACACAGAGTCATTATCCTACTCAGGAGATCAGGAATTTAGAACTCTTCTTCAACCAAGAAACGGAACAAAGGTACGTGGATTTTCATCGTAAAAATGCAAGAATCCTAAAGTTATCTGTAGTTTGGACATTGAACCCCTGTGCTTAGGTTATTTGATTAGGTACCTGGAACCCTCGAATTTTGATAGACTATTGAAATTTGATGAACCCGTCCATTATGACGAGATATTGCAATTCTATGTCAATTTAGGTAAAAGTATAAACTACAGCAGCCTCGCAAAGGTAACTGGCGTAACAATTCCCTTTAAAAATTTTACCATTAATGAAGCCATAGGTAGCTCCTACAGTGACACAAGTAAACTTAGGCTTGTTGATAGCGAGGGTCCAATAGAAAATTTTCATAAGCAAAATTGGCCCGGGGTTACTGAGACCGCCCCTCTATGCCCAGTTGCTATGGGTAGAAAATATTTTCTGAGGTTTGAGAGAGTGTTGGGGCAAGCTAAGGAATATTATGTGAGGGTGTTGGGTGTTGAGTATTGAGCATAGGTTAGTCTACGAGTGAATCTGCATAACATCCTTCCATTGGGTGGTCATGCATGTGAGCCAACCATTGGGAACCTGATGTTGTTTTACTACATCGTGGAGGGGTGAAAATAAATCCAGGGTACACAATCCTGAAGTACATGCTGAAAGCAGCTGCAGGGAAAAAGAAAGATCTCTCATATGGTAGTTTGATCACCGTGTTGATCAAGAAATGGAAAGTGCTTCTTGTCGGCAAGCCGCTCCGTTTGGATTACTACGACGAGGCTGGTTTGATCAAAAGCATTTGGAGTTGGGCGATGACAACATGTACGCATATCGATCGATCCCAGGAACCGACACCAAGCCCGCTAAGTGAGGAAGAGAGGTTACCTTAGATAGGGCTGAAGGATTTTCATCTCGTAAGTATATTGAGCAAAATAATTTTTAAACAATTGTCATATAGAATTTATTATTACTAGATTGTAACTAGTTTCTCATAAATTTGTGGTTTCAAGTACCAAGAGGTCTTGGATGTATACGTTCAATTTTTTTTGGAGTGCATCTAAGAGGACGTGAGCACCGCAAACAATTTTTTTTGGAGTGCATCTAAGAGGACGTGAGCACCGCAAATAATAAGGTGGCAGCAGCGGAACCGAGGCATTATGAATTTGTTGCATCTACCGACCTCCACATCAAACTCAGCAACGATGAATCCATGCCAAATTTCACAGATGATGAGGATGATTTATTAGGAAGGGGATGAGGTAGAGGAGGCGGGGGGAGATGCTCCGAAGAAAATTGATTAGGAGATTGAAGCAATGCTTGAAGAGCGGAATATTGAAGATGATAACTATAGGGAACCTTTTGAGAATTTTACTTCATTTGAATGATTAAGACAATTTGAATTCATTATGAATATTTTGTGGGTTTAAGGACAAGCTTTCATTTGGTTTGTAGGAATTTCACACATTTTGATTTGGAGCTTATTTAATTTTGGATTTAAATACATGTAGAGAGTTTTAACCATTACATGTCAATATGTTCATTTTTTAGTTGTAATGTTTATCCAGATTCAGGTTGTCTTTAGATGGAATTGGCATATCAGAGATGACCATATTTTTCAAAATGACTTCCAAGCTCGTAACATAATCGGCCTTTTGCGAGGTCGTACACTTTTGATGGTCTGAAAACCTTAGGTTCCAAATGAAGGTGGGAAGTACATCTCCATCCAGCATAATTCTTCAACAATCATAACTTGCAATCGATCAAGTTTTGCAACACTAATGGTTTTGGAACATATAGACTTGAAGAACAACATAGCATTGCTATACACAATTTTACATGGGACGAAAGTGAAGACAAAATCGCAATGTCATTCAATTTATGCATCAAGTTGTGGCAGTAATGTAATTTCATACCAACCAAATTCAACTTTAATAACGATGCATAATCACTAATATTCGAAGAATAGGCTCCTGGCACTTTCACACTACTCAGCGTCTCACAGTATGACTTATTCTCCATATGGGACATGGAATAACAAGTAGGAAGGAGATATCAAGCTTCTCCATCTTTAACGAGACTAAGAGTTTCCCTAATACCCATTTCAACTAAATCAAGCCTAGACTTCAATCCATATTTGGTTTTACATGGGGTATTTAAAAGTATTCCAATCAAAGAATTGCAAACAATTTTCTCTATGTGCATAAGTGTGTCGGAAGAACATTGAGCATTTCTTCCAACTACCTTCAATTTCCAAATTCTGCTTCCCTTTTCCAAAATTGTTAGGCAATTCACTAACTCTTTCTAAAACCTTAGTGCCCGTTAATGTTATAGGTGCTCCTCACAACCCCATCTTGCCATTGAACCACTTCTTGGCGGAATGCTACGGATTCCCTTCAGGGAGAAAATGTCGAAGTCCCTGGTAAATAGTTTTACAACCATGCTTAAGTTGACAAAATGTTGTTTCGTTCTCACAAACTTGACATGCATAGTGTCCTTTCACAAAATATCTCGAAAGATTTCCATTAGCACGAAAATCATTTATGGTGCAGAACAGAAGGGCCTTCATCGTGAAAAAATCATCTGCATCAGCAGCATACGTACAAACTCCATCTTTGAACAATATCAACAAATCATCCACTAGGGGAGCAAGATATACATCAATGTCATTACCCAGTTTCTTGGGGCCCAAAATCATCATAGCTAAGAGAACATATTTTCTTTTCATTGTCAACCACAACGGGAGATTATAGATCACCAGTATTACGAGCCAAGAACTACATGTGCTGCTCATGTTTCCAAATGGATTCATTCCATCGGTAGACAGTCCTAACCTTAAATGTAGGGACTCTGATCCCAACTGTGCCATCAATCTTCTTCCATCTCTCGCCGTCTGACATATGCCTTATGACATCATCCCCTGGAAGATCTCTTTCGGCATGCCATCAGAGTAACTTTGCATTTTATTTAGAAGCAAATGGCTTCTTCAACCTTGGAATTATTGAAAGATACCATAGGACCTTAGCGGATGTCTTTTTCTTCGAAACTGCCCCCAAGTCCGCACCCACGACAATTTCACCCCGCTTCAGCTTGTACCGAGACTCACCACATACCCGACATATTTCAAGTTTCTCATCCTCCTCCCCTCTATATAACATGCAATCATTTGGAAAGCATGGATTTTTTTTTCAATTCCAAACTAATAGGACAGAATTCGTTTCGCGGCATAAGATTTGTTAGGAATACGATTACCTTCAGGGAGAAATTCTTGAAGCAATTCTGAAGTTCCAGTCATCCCTTTTTAGTCCAGTCGAATTTGACCTTCAAATTAATGATTTTCAAGATGGCCCTCAACTCTTCTTGTCATTAAGAAACAACTCTAGGACCTCAGGTTTACCTTGGATTTCTCTGGCAACATCCTCTACCATATCATCAAATCTATCATCTCCGTCTAATTCAACCCCCTCCTTACTTTTGACATTTCCACCGCTATCCATATGTACCTCCCTGTGGCATATCCAACAAGTGTAAATTGTTTGAAAACCTCAAATTACAAGGTGTTCACGCAACTTCTTCCTTCTTAAATATGCATCATTCCTGCAATCCGTACATGGGCAACATGCAAATATAACACTGTTTTTGGCTGCATGATCAAACTCCACCACAATAAATAATTCTACTAAACGTATGTAATCGGGTGAGTTTCTAAGGTCGCTACCGATGAGTTCTATTCTATTCATTACCGACAACGTACCTACATGAAAATAAAATATAAACCCATTCAATCATATATGCAACACATTTCCGTTGAGAAACATTTCAAATCAAAACCCTAATTCAAAATATTACAAAACTTACACCAATATTAAATACATTAGTTCAATTATGTAATAAGAGTTGTAAATGTAAAATTATGTTACCCTTTTACTTCCAAATAATGCCCTAGAGTTTTTCCAACATATTTCCCTAAGTTGAAATGGGATTGAAGGCAACATTTAATCCTATTTTGAGTGTTCCGAGTCCGGAACTTATTTCATCCCTTTGAATAAAAACTGTCATGCTGCCCTGAAATTGTTCCTAATACGAAACTAGTAGTCTGTCTTTCAACTGCGGGGAAACCTAGTTGTTCCAAACTCAGAACACCTTTCGGATCCTTGTTCCGATCCCGTAATATGTCGCGATCAAAGTCATTATGACACAACCTCCTCTAATGTAGCATAATCAAATGCGGTTATAAAATGAACTGCCTTTGATCATTAATAACAAAGGCAGGTTCATATTAACCGCTTTGTAGACCTGGAACCACCTTTCAACTTTCAGGGGTCTGAATGAAGGACGTTCTTAGTTTTGAACTCCTCTTAGAAGATGGTTATACAAAAAATACACAGAATCGCTTTCTAAAGCTGCCTTTAATGAGGCCTTCTCCACTAGTGTCTCCACCATTGGGCAAACAAACTCTAAAGCTATCAAACTGAGTTTCAAATCTAGTCGAATTTATATTATTGACTTTGATGCTTGAGCAGAAGAAAAGGGAAAACAGAAAGCAAGAAGAGAAAAGTGAAAAAAGAAGAAGTTTGTATGGTGGGGGGTGGGGGGGATAGCTTCTTTAGCATTTTTTGAGAATTTTTATTTTAGAGAGAGAAAGATGTATATGATGTAAAACAAGAGAAAACATTAGGTGTGAAGGAGTGGAAAGTATATGGAAAATATTTAATCCCCCGTCAAATTTAAAGATATAATTTAATTATTCATTTTGTCAAAAATTCTTAACTTTTACCATAAAATTGAATTGGTATATAAGTATAAATACTATTGTGTGATACTTTTAAAATTCATTTATAATATATATTTTAAAAATATCAACTTTTGACAAGTTTTAATTATCTCTAATGAAAGTTATCAACGATCAAATGTGTCCCTTTAATTATCCCTGGTGAACTTTTGTCAAATGTATAATGAACAACATCTCTCAAGCCTTGTTTTCACTGAGTTGTTGCATTTGATACCTTCCCTTCATTGTTGTGAACTTTGGAAATCTAAGAACAGAATCATGTTTGATAACTGCAAATCAGAGGCCGAATCTATACTTAGACACATAAAAATGAGGTGTTCTGCTCTTTCTTAGAGATAATTGTTGGAAAATATGGTTGATTTTGTCAACTTTTGGGCTCGGTTTTGTTTAGTACCTGAAATGAATTGGGTCCGGTGGATGACATTTTTGGATTCTACGTTGCGAGTACTATAAAATTGGTTACTCGAACACTC
>JAULKK010326916.1:0-11096 GCA_032355705.1 Rubia peregrina | reverse complement strand
GTGGCGGGCAGAGGGGGTGGTGGTGGGATTCCTGGCGGGCAGAGGGTGTGGTGGTGGGATTCCTGGCGGGGTAGAGGGGGTGGTGGTGGGATTCATGGCGGTGAGTTTTAGGGCGGAACGGAGCGGCGGCGGCAGAGCAACGACGGTGGAGAATAGGAATCAGGTTTAGAGAAGATGATTGAATAGAAAATAATTGTAATTTTAATTCCAGGGGTAAATCGTCTTTTCATATGAAAAACCACCCAATTAACCCAGAATCTGGTATTGGGGACCCGAAATTTACACTTTCGAAATGTTGGATACCATTTGTACGTGGTTTTGCTCTCAGGGACCAAAACATGGTATTAGAGGGTATCTCTAGGACCAAATAAACAATTTAGTCATTAAATTATGTACCGGTGTGGAATAACAGTCGAAAGTCTGTAAGGGTACCTTGCAAAAAACCATTCGATTTTGGAAATGAAGTCAGAAAGTATAGTAATTAGTGAATTTAACGTAATCATAAAGACACTTCATATTCCACATTCAATGACTAACACAGATAAGCCATTTCAAATATGAATTTGCAAATTTTAGGACTAACTAGTTGGATATCTCGCCTTGATTTTTTAAAAGTATTGTGGGTTCTCTAGATAGATACAAAATCCAAAATCCTAACCAAAATTGATTAGATCTAGTATTTTCACTTATTTGATTTGAAGGTAGGTTTGGATATACTTGTCGTATAGATTTGAAAAATATAGATGACCTCTCGCTGACTTCAATTTCTCGGTTGTGTATGATGTATCTTCTCCAAAGATCTAAAACTTAAGGGTTGATCAATGTCAACGGTTTGTTAAGATTATGAAAAAATTTAACTTGTGTCCTTGAACTAGGGTACAAATTAAAGATGAGATTTATATTTTGCTGCCCCTATTGCTACTAGCTACTATAGAGTAGATAGATGCAAGTTAGGGTCTTCCACAAAGAAAAAGTTCAGTCGAAACCCTGCGTAGCACAAGAGAAACAGGAGCATCACCAAGTGTGTGTAATAGTAGGGAGATTTTTGTTTGCCAACTTTAACTACCAACTACCAAATAAAGAGATCAAACTATCTAGAATGTGATTTAACTAAGGGAGTAAAGATAATATTAAGAAAACTCGGGTGTATTTTCTTCACATGTTTAGTTATTCATTAATCCTCGATTTATGTTCAAATCCTAGAAGTATGCTCTATCCTATTTCCTTGAGCACACATTATGGAAAGTTTGAATCATTGAACCTATCACTGCCTCTGCGTTAATTTTTTACCCTCAATCATCTCTCACCTCCCTCCAATTTAGCTAGGAGATCCCGAGTCCATGGTTGGTGAGGCTGGGAGTTCAGTGGTTGGTGAGGTGGCGGGTGTGGTTGAGGGTTCTTTGGTAGCTGGGGTAGTGAGGGAAGCTATTATTAATGTTTTGGATTCGATGGTTGAAAATGTTAGTCCCGGTGGTTAAGGGGTTGAAGTTGATGGTGAAGTTGTTAGGGATGTTGAAGGGTCTCCTGAAGAGGTTGGTGTAGGCTCAGCTGGTGTTGAAGGTGGTTCTAGTGGTGTTGGTGGTGTTGAGGGGAAGGATTTTTCAGAAGAAATTGATGCTGAAGTTGATACATTTTTTTGAGGAGTGTGTTTGTGATTTGAATGTATTAAATATGAATGAGAGTGGATCTGTTAGGGAGAAAGTTGTACCTGCTATGGTCATCATTTTTTAAGGATATAAGAAGAAAATGTCCCCTGCTGCTAAGAAAAAGAAGAGAGTGTCTGTAAGTCCAAAGCAGAAGTCTCCCGCTACTAAGTCAAATAAGAAGGGGAAGGAAGTAGTTGGGAAGTCGGCAGCTAGTCAGATGAAGAAGAAGGTGAAGGAGGTAGTTGAGAAGAGAAAAATGCAAGATGTGGTAAGTCCAGTGACAAAATGAAGGCAAAGTCGAAGAAACCAGATGTTGAAGATGTTAAAAAATTTGGGGTGAAGAGGAAAACAGATGGTGTGGTTGGTGGAGCATTGGCTTCTGGGAAAATGGTGTCGGTTGATGAATGTGAGGTTGCTGATGGAAGACCTTCCTAACAACATTGTAATCATCCGAAGAAACATGTTGTTGAATGTGTTGATGAGGAGGGTAACACATAAGTTTTTTTTTCTTCTGTTCTCAGTATTCTTTGATTATATTACAATCTGTATTTGTTTCATAAAATGTTGCATGTATTAATATTAAGGTTTTATTTATTACTTATACTTGTATATCTTCAGTTTAGTTTTATTTACTTACATGTTGATAAGAAGCTGTATTTATTTGTTTACATGTTGCATGTGTTACTATTCATAGTTTATTTGTTACTTAAAAGCATATCTAACTATTTTTTGTTCAAAAAATTGTTTGTCTTCAGTGTTATCTTAGAAACTATATTTATTTGCTTGAATGTTGCATATGTTAATATTCACGTTGTACTAGATACCGTGACTGGTTATTGTTTGAAATTTGATATTTGTTTATTAGATTTAAACTTAAGTTTTGCATATATTAGTATATTAGTATCCTTAATTTATTAGTAACTTTTGAAGGTGCGTATGCTTAATATTTTCATATTCAATTTTGTTTTTTAGATTTGTAAAAAAAATCTCTAGTGCCTGCCGTCATTCGAAGCTGAAGTCCATAATCGGTTCCCTCACTCATGAGCAGAAGAAAGATGTTGAAGAAATAGGTTTCGGTGGGCTTCTTCAGTTTGAGATTTCATCTTTCCCTATTAGAATTGTCTCATGGCTAGTTGGGAGGTTTGATCACGTGGGGTTGTGTTCCAGAAGTAGCTAGCTGCAGGTACACTATTACCCTTGATGATGTGTAGATATTTTTTACATTCCTAGGATTCCAGGATGTTCTGTGGGTTTGGTTAAGAACAATGAGAGGGGTGTGTCTAAGAATGTTGATATTAGGGATAGATAGAGGGTTGAGTTAGGTGTTGATAAATATGGAAATATTACTTATAAGAATCTTTTTGATGAGATGATAAAACTGACTGATGGTGGTGATCAGTTTAAGAGGTACTTTGTTATGTATGTGATGTGTACTTTCTTGGACCCGACTACGAGAAATATGGCAGACATGAAGATTGTGTGTGCTTCAGAGAATGTTGGAACTATCAAGCATCTTGATTGGTGTAGTTTAGTGATGGATCGTCTATGTGAGGGTGTTGGTAGTTTTAAACCTAGTAGTAAAAATGTGTCTTCTATTAGTAGTTGTATGTTTGTATTGTTGATGACATACATTTATAGGTTTCCCTTTAGAGGTTAGCCTGACCCTATTAGATTGCATGTATACATGCATTGGTCGAACAAATCTTTGTTGAAGAGGGTTCATTTTCTTGAGAAGATGAAGTATGATAAGGGAGTTATGGTTGAGGGTGGGTATCCTTTGAGCAATGATGGAAGGCTGAAAGAGAAAAGTAGCAGCCATGAATATGAGAAAATTCGTAATGAGAATGTTGGTTCTGAGGGGCTTCGTACTCCGACTGTTGCATTTGATGGCGTTGCTCGTGAGCCACGGATCATTTCGTATCACATTCCAAGCGGTCTGATGACCAATGAGGCTATTGACAAAGCTGCCAGTAATGTAAGTATTTTTTGTCTTTTTTTCCTGATACTTATTTAAAACTAGTACATGTTTTAAAAATAATGTCAGTTTTAGTTAAACTAATGCAATTTGAAGTTCATATTGTTTTTAATAGTTTCTTATTGTTTGTTAGACCGATCTTTGTGATTTTCTCTTAGCCTGTGCAAAGGGCCCTGTCTTATTTTCAAACGAAACATGGAGGTTATTACTCGAGTTTTGGTGCATAATTTTGAGAGAGAAAATGTAAGTCCTATTGTGCAACCACAACCACAACCGCATCCACAACCACAACAAGAAGGCTTAAATGAAGAACATGAGCATGTCATAACCATACGAGAAGTTATAGAAGACCGGGGGACACATGAGTTGGTTGATAGGATGGTTGAAGAATTTATCAGGAGAGCTCGTTCCTCGATTCCTTCATTCTCCCTTGTGATTGAAGGACTTGATGATATGTTGCTTTGAAGTTGATGTCTTCTAAATTTTTTTGGATGATTTGTATTCAATTTATTTTGAGACTGGTTGGTTTATGGCTGGTAGGTTAAGCGACTTTATGACGCTGTTTAAGGATCTGTTTTATGGCTGAAGGTTGTATGAAACAAATGCATTTTTTTAAAGATAAACAAATGCATGTTGAATGTTGAGAAGTACTATTTGTATGCTTATTAATACCAATTTACATTTTAGTTATTTCATGTGTTTAATTGTCTTGATTAGCTGAGCTTATAAGAAAACAAATGTAATTGATGGGTTAATAAATTATAGTTGTAATCCAACTAATTCTACATGTATTTAATGATTTCATATCACTAAAATTATGTGAAACAAAATGCAAATCGCTTAACAAATGTTGGTTTTTGGTTAAGCAATACAAATGCAAGTTATAAGTTAATAAGTGATAGTTGTAAACCAACAAATACAGTGTGCTATTCAGTGTAACAATATTTTAAGTTAATGGAAAACAGATACGATAAATGGGTAAATAAATGCAACATGTATGCTAAACAATCCTACTTTTAAAGTGTCTTTACATCTGGTGTTTTTGTACCAAATCCAGTAGTTTGCTTCCTTGGTTTTTTCTTTTCCAAGACTGACTTCAGTCTTTTTCCTCTTCCTTTTGTCTCCACTTGGGCTACATCAAGTACCTTAGGTGTGGTGGAGTTGCATTAGCTACTTTTGGTTGATTGTTCAATGGCATTAGTGTTTGAAACCAACAATTCTTCTATTTTTGTTGAACACGTGTCGAACATCTCTTCTAGGGTTCTTATAGTTTCTGAGTTTCTTTCTATTTTCAGAACTAAATTGTAGCATTAGCTCGATATATGATTCCTCTATGAAACTACACCAGTGATGTTTTCTAATTGTTTTTTTCCTTGGCCAAGCAAGAACATTGTCCCATATTTCTGTTTTGGGCTTTTTTTCCCCCATCTTTTAAGGATGTACTTCTTTGGGATTTTAGTGAGAGAGTTGAGGTAAAATACTCTAAGAATGTGAAAGCACAACATACCTGACACTCCAAAGCATTTGCATTTGCATTGTATTTCCACTAGCCCATTTTCATTTTTGTACTCGATTGTCTCATATTTAGATTCATCATGTTCTAGGCTGACTTCATATTTTCTTGACGGTGGTTCTGAGAACACTTCCTTGACTTTAGTTGTCATTGCTAGATAAAATTCTTTTTTGAATCCTTTTGCACAGTACAAGTGTGTAAACATTTGCAACATGTTTAACCAAACTTGTACAAGCCCAGTAGTAGAGAAACAAATGCACACTGTAAGTTAACAGTTTCAGGTTCTAGGAAAATTAATACATATTGCTATTAAATAATCTGAATGTAAACATACCTATTTTTTTCTTCAAAATTTGGCTTTGCTATTGCACATGTATTTTCCTTGTCTGCTTTATCTCTCCTTCACTTTTTTTCATTGTTTGGTTGAAGAGGTCAAAGAAGTGAGTGAGTGTAGTTGTTTTGTTTGCACTGAAGCATAGGACATGGTTGGTGCTTTCGCTCCTTTGTGATGATAGAATGCCTGCAGAGAAAATATCTTTGCTGAATGTTGATCTCCATTTATCACGAATGTCGTATAATCGTTGAAACCATGTGCTATTTTTCAACTTGTAGTTGGCAAGCATTGAGTTCCATTTCTCTTCAAATTCAGCTGGATCAACACATCATTTCATACAATAGTCTAAAGCATTTTTGAACGATTAATCTTTCTTCAATTTCCCATAATTTTGTATTGCATTCTGTTTTATGTGCCATAAGCACAACCTGAGTTTTGTGCTCTTGAAGACCTGATAGTTGTACCCATAAATAAAAGTTGATTAATACATGAATTTACAAGTAACTAATTTGTCATATAACATAAGTTATACATGATGTAAGCTAACAGATGCAGAATCTGAAGTTGCAACATTTTCAGGATACCTATTTTTTAAGTAGCAAGTATTGCTTATAAGCTATTTAATACATATTGAAAGGTAATAGTTGCAGTTTCTAACAGACCATATTCGGTGTTCAAATATGTAAGTAACAAATTTTCAAAACATACCTCATTTATTGCTTTGCTCATTGCAGGATCTTGACCTATGAATATTGTGGCAGGTTCCTTCCCTTCCATTGATTTCTTGAAAGTGTTGAGGAGCCACACAAAAGTATCAACCAACTCATTTGCAATAAAAACACAAGAAAACATTGTTATGTTTCAGTGATTGTTGATTCCAACTATTGGCACACAAATCAAGTTATACTTGTTTGTTTTGTATGCAGTGTCAAATATGGTGAACATCCCCATAGAGTTTGTAATCCTCCAGCACCATTGAATCTCTCCAAAATACTGCTGATAGTCTTGTCTCCTCGTCGAACTTGACTTTGAAGAAGAAATCTTTGTCCTTGTCATTTTATTTTCAAGAGTGTATCAACAACTTTCTAAGCATCTCCACTTTCGATTTCGTTTCATTCGAAATCGACTCACAAAGTTGAGGTGGTCTTTCATCGTATTCCCTATATTTTCTTCTCCACCAATCTCAAAAGCCATGTATTTATATCATACAATAGGTCTTAAACCTGCTTGTTCCATTAACGTAATGACCTTTCTTTTGTCTTATGTAATCTTCCGTTCACTCCTATTTAGGGATGATCATGGGTCGGGTTTGGATAGGGTTTAATAAGACCCAGACTCGACCCTAAGAAAATTTAGTTAGACCCATAAATGACCCGAATCCGTAGGGTCTGAAAATTTTAGACCCGTACCCAGACCTGATGGATCTAAACGGGTCTTGGGTCCAAAATGGGTCTAGTATTCTATTTTTTCTTCACTAAATAAAATATATATTATCTTAAATGCAAGTAATTGAAGTTCAATATGTATTAGAATTATATTTTCAAGATAACAAAATATACAATACATATTATTTGTTGAATTTGAAATAAAATAAAAAGAGAATATGAAACTAATTTAGAAATTTGGGTAAAATTATATATAGTTAGGCTTATATGGGTCTACGGGTTGGGTCTGGGTCAGATCTGGGTCTTAGTATTTTAGACCCGGACCCGAACCCATATCCAAAAATCTAAACCCATACCCGGACCCGATGGGTCTTAATTTTTTGGACCCATACCCGATCCAATGGGTATGGGTCGGGTCCTAGACCCATGATCATACCTAGTTATCATGGCAATCACAGAAATGAGACTTTTTTCTCTTACTAGGGTTGGTCCTCATCTTTGGTGGTACATCTAGTATACCCTTCCCTATACATAGGGCAAAGATTTCCTAGGGTGTCTTGATCAGGGGTATGAAAACCCTCTCTGTTCTTTCAAATCTGCTCGACGGCTGCTGGGTGCCTGCCTTAGCTCGTCCATCCTTTTTCGATCTTCCATCCCCATATGCGCCAGCCTTTCGGTGGCTGTGACCACCGTGCGTTTCCTTCCTTCTTTTGTCAACCAAACACGCCCTACTAAAATTTCTGACTCTCCCCATCAACTCATCAATTTTTTTCAGGGGGTCTAGGGTGCAGTCCCTCAACAGTAGTTCGTGCCTCAGACCATTTATTAACGTATCTTTGAGGAACTGGTTGTTTTTTTCTTCTACCTGATTCACCTTATCGTTGAACCGCTCTTAGTATACTAATAGGGTCTCTTTCGGCTTCTGCCTGATTACACATAGCTCAGACCATGTCTTTTGGAACTTCTTTCGTTGCATGAAACGTGTCAAGAACTTTTGTTCAAGCTGGCTGAAACTGTCGATGGTCTCATTTTCCATATTCTTGAACCACACCCTAGCTACTGTTGTAAGGGTGGTTGCAAACACCTTGCACCAGATGACCTGCAGTATTGCGAAGGTTATGTTAGTACAAAATGTGTACAAGTGATCTTCCGGATCTGTCTCGCCATTGTACTGCTCCAAGTTCATCAGCATCTTCATCTTTGGATCAGCTGTGAATAGTTGTAACCTTCTGGTGAACGGCGACCCTCTACTTTTCTTCCTCAACTCCTCCCCCTTCTCTCTTAACGGAGCCTTGGCCTTGGCATACTCTTTCTTTCTCGGCGGCGGTACGTAACATGATTTTCACTCACTGTCTGTTGCCTCTCCATCTCCGGCCCGTGCCTTCCTTCCGCAGGTAGCTGTGCTTTTCATAATATTTGCCATGCTCCGGGCTATTTTTACACCCTCTCTCCTTGGATGGGTGCCTCGTTTTCACTCTCTTTCTCTGGGAAGAGCTCTGTCGGTTGTCGTGTCCCATTTGCTTCGGCTTGCTTCTTTCTCTTTCCTCCATCTCCTTTAATCTTTTCATCACCTCCTTTTGCGATGTCGGGATTGTCTGGAGAATCTCCGAGTTGTTTGTGAGCTTCATCATCATGTGACGCTGATTTCATTCCCCTGCTGGTGTTAGCGTCAGGGTGGACTCATCTTCCAGATGTGTCACATCCTCCATGTCCACCTGATTGAACAAGTTCCCTGTTGGTTTTCCCCAATTTGCTCGAGTTGCACAGATGCAAAAAGATTATGTAATCCCCACAGACGGCGCCAATGATAATGCCAGAATTTGTTCTTCTCATGTTGACGTTCTCCTCCGGTCGAGCGTTCACCTGATCCTACAAGACAAGCTAACTGAGGTCAGGCAGGCAGGAACAGGGTCGTGCCTGCTCCGACGCTCCGGTTAGCCTTGTATCCCATGTAGAGAGTATATCGGTGAATAATGTTGTGATCATGAGATATTACCTCGTTACATACATATTTCCCTTGTTATATGTGTTCGGTGGCTGATGGGACAACGCATGTCCTATCACCTGTTGTCTATGCTTTTCTGACCGTTGCCTTCCTTCGCAAGTTGTGCTTGCTTTCTTCCTTAGCTGCTTGGGCTGAAAGGTTAATATTGGGTCGTTTAGGCCTAGACCTTATCACCCTACTGCGTATATATATTGTATTTTTTTATCACTGGAAACTCCTTTGATTTTCCTTTTCTCTTCCTTTCTGGCTGTAGGGTGGGTGTGCTTTTAGATCTTGAAATCGACTTTCCTTCACATAAGCATGTAAAATATTTTTCCCCTAATTACTCCTTGGTTTAATTGTCTTGTTGTTGACTTCCTTACACAAAATCCAAGGGTAGTTGCATGTGCTTGATACAGTTTTTCAAGCTCTTCCCAAGTTCTTGCTCTCACTTCTTGTAAACACTCCTTGCATCTATCTTCAATAGATTAGGAAAATCATCTGGTAGATCTATCATTTAAATTACAGATCATTCAGTTTGTTTATAAAGTCACAGATCAATTCTATCAGTTTCAGAAACAGTTGACTCGGGTGCAGAAACATCAAACACTTTTATTAAAACATCAACCCATATAATAGAAACATCACATAGTAGTATATGCAGGTCCGTTTCTGAATCAGGTGCAGAAGCATCAAACACTTTTATTAAAAAAATCAATCCATAAAATAAAAAAACATCACATAGCAGTATATGCAGGCCAGTTTCTGAAACAAATTTCCAATATTTGTTACCAATGCCATTACTGAGCATCTAGTTTTATCACTGAGTATAAGGACGTCAATCATTTTGTTTATAGCATGACACACTAGTTCTAGCATCCAATATTCACTATGAATTCACATCAGATGCACAAGTATCAAACACTTTGATTAACACATCAATCTCTATATCAGTAACATCACATAACAATTTATTCAGGTCACACTCTGATACAGATCTACAGTATTATCTATATATACTGGTATAGAGCATCGATTCTGAACTTCAAAACACTCGCAAGCTTTTTGAACCGAAAGATCAGTCTGAATCAAAATATCTGCGAGCAGTTGGAGCTGCAACATTCACAAGCAGATAGAATCAGATTTTATATGAGGATTCTGATTTTAAAAATTACCTTTTACATAATTTTGTTCGATTTCATTGATTGTGTCGTTTACCACGGTAATTTGTCGTTCATTGTTCAAAATGCATGCTGATGAATCTTCAGTTTTGCTATCATCTTCTTCGCAAATCAATTGATCTTCCGATCTACAAAATAAATGAAAGTCACTTAAACTAATTTTAGATTGTTCAAAAAAATGATTTGATTATGTAATTTTGACTGACTAACATGATTGCTTGTTGATCGATGTTCTTCATTGCTTTTTCGCTCCTGATCGCAGATGTTGCGGATGAAATCTTCAAACCTTTTTTATCAATAGATTACAGTGTTTGAGATTGGTTGAAACACTGATTATTCTTTGGAGGCGTGTTTTTCCATTGTGTGCCTTCATCAGATGCATTTTGTTGTTAGGTTTTCTACCTTTTTTTGTAATTTGCAGGTAAGCCCTACATTTTCGCACTTTTTTATTAGCACCCAAAAAAAAATTAAGCTAGGACCCCCAAATTTGGTTTGCCTTTTGACTTACATTATTGCAAGTCTTTGGTCTTACGATAAGACAGTCTCGCAGGAGACAGACTCCTCTCAATAAAGTAGGCCAGTAGGGGAAAATTTTAATATCAGAGAAATAATTAAATTGGTGACAGTTTGAAAGACAAGACTGCTGTTTTTTTTTTACAAGGAGGTGACTAGATCAACTGCAAAAGCAAACATCTTCTGGTTCTCCAATAGTCTGATGTTCAAATGATTGGATTTACCTAGCAACAGCTCTTGCACTTATGGATGTATGATAGTTGGTACTTCTTTGCTTCCTATAAGATGTGTATACATCATCGTACTGACTGGCCTCGTTAGGATAAGCTGAAGCCCCGAGCCCCAAACGCCCCGAGTCGCTAGATCCAGGCTTCCGCTCCACACTTCCATCCGGAAAAGTACCCAACTCTGGGTCCACCTGTAGACCGGCAGGAGGAGGAATGCAAGCTCCTCCTTTACGGACAGGAGAGTCCCTCTCATAGTCATCGTAATCATCGTTCAGCCCAGATGACTTCATAGGTCCTTCTGAAGGGTTAACTTCTCCGATTTCTCTGAAAAACTTAGA
>JAULKK010326906.1:0-10773 GCA_032355705.1 Rubia peregrina | reverse complement strand
ACAACAATCCTTCCACTGCCTTGTCAAAAGCAGCCTCATTCGGTCTCAAAAGCGCAACCACTCCAGTTGGTAATGCATAAGAGCCATCAGGTGTAGCCTCTAACATAGATTTTGGGATACCACTTGGAGGATTAGTCTCTTGAAGTCGTAATTAGGATCACCATTTGTAGCACAGTGCCGAATAAAATTTTACAAATATCAAATGTTCTGCAAGTAACAACGAAATAACTTGAGGGAGTTTTACTTTTTTGGGCTAAAAATTTAATTATATTTGAATGGCTAAATATTTGCTCAGGGGAGTGGAGTAAAGTGCGTTCATAACCCTACATTTATGTTGAAAGTGTCAATATAACTGTCAAATTTTGGAAAGTACCAAAATAATCACAAGTTCCCGTCAAAAGTACTGAAATAATCCTACCAGTGTTGATTATGGAAAGTTAGGCATTGACCATCCTGAAAATGACCAAAATATCCTTGCTTAGTTTTCTTTCTTTAAAAAATGATGGTTTTCCATTATAAAAAATAAGCTTAGATCAGTACTTTCTATTAAAAAAAAATATAAGGTCAGACTAGTACTTTCTACAAAAAAATATAAGGTCAGACTAGTACTTTAGGGAAAAAGGCTATATAAGTTTATTATTAAAAAATATAAGCTCAAATTTGAACATTTTAGAAAAATATAAGGTTATATCATACATTTTAAAAAACATGAGGTTGAATCAGTGATTACTATAAAACTTCAAACAACAAAAATAACACATTTCACTTTTTCAACGCCAACTTGATAGACATATATTAGAGATATAGTGTACACATGATCTAATTCATTCTGCAAAAATCAAATACATATCCAAAATTATATTAGATTAAACATTATATGTGCCCTAACTTGATAGGAAAAGTGAACTAATTTTCAAACATTTCAAATCAAATCTCAATGGTAAATAAACACCTGCAGTTCAGTAATTTGAGAAAAATCCCATCATTCAAAATCACACCATTGCGAATTTGATTTGAATTTTTTGAAATTTTTGTCACTTTTTGTTATTAAGTTAGATTACGTAAAAATGTTTGATCTAATCTAATTTTGGATATGTATTTGATTGTTGCGGGATGAATTAGGTCATGTGTACACCATTTCTCTAATATATGCCAGTCAAGTTAGTGTATCAAATGTGGAATATGTTATTTTTGTTGGTGGAATGTTGTGGTAATTATTAATCCAACTGCATGCTTAAAAAAACTAGTATATCCTTTTTTAAAATAAAATATAGTTCTAATTTGACCATATGTCTTTATAAAATTTACTGATATAACTTTGCATTTTTTTAAATGTATTGATTTAACCTTATTTTTTTCATAGAAAGTATTGATCTAACCTTATATTTTTATATGGTGAAACTATCCATATTTTTATAAATAAAATAAAATAAATTTAAGCTGTTGTAGTTTGGTCATTTTTAGGTTAGTCAATGCCGAATTTTCCATACTCAAAGCCCGTGGGGGTTATTTCAGTACTTTTGAGGAAAACTTAGGGTAATTATAGATCTTTTGAAAATTGAGGGTTATGATAACACTTTCGAAATAAAAATAGGATTCTAAACGCACTTTACCCTTTATTTAATTTCCATGTATTTTACTGACACGTGTGCCTTTGTTGCGCATTCGACATTTGATTATTTTGCTCGTATTTAACACTAAAACTTTAAATAACTGTGAAATTATATGTACATCATTAATTTAATTTCCAAAAAAAGTGCACAGTTATCAATATTTTATTTTATTTTTTATCATCGAAAAATGAAATCGTCCAGGTTTTGACATCAAACAAATTTTAGACAACTTTTAATCACTGAACTTAACAAAGTCATGAGTTCTTGATTATTGATGTCTCCTTAGACTTCATGATCTAACTGAACAAAAAGTCAAGAGTGTATTTTGATAATTTTAATAGGCATGGAGGGGCGAAAATGAGGTAGTGCCTAAAAAACCTCCATTTGTTTCAATTATTGTGTTGAAACCCAATCCCCATCAAGGAAAAATCCATAATGCAATTTTTTTTATCAATCCTTTGCCTACTAACATTGTTTAATCAGTGATGGTAATTAGAGAATGGGTCAATAAAAGAAGATTGACAATGACATAAATACTTTGGTACAGAATTGCCTAAGTGAAGTTGGAAAATCAGAGTTGAAGGTGAAAATTTCGACCCATATGTAAT
The DNA here is from genome assembly GCA_032355705.1 of Rubia peregrina. NCBI lineage: Eukaryota > Viridiplantae > Streptophyta > Magnoliopsida > Gentianales > Rubiaceae > Rubia > Rubia peregrina. Next base: position 8,552 of record JAULKK010326906.1, on the reverse strand, counting down.
GTAAAATAAGTAGTGTATTTATTTAAATCTTTGAAGTATGTTCATGTACGTTTATGCTTAATATTTTTTAATGATGGGCTAAATCGTAAGTAATATTATAAGAAAATGAAGGTTACGCAATCAACCACAACTGACGGGTTGCACGTATTCAATTGACACGTGTGTGTTTGTTTCATGTTTGGTACATGACCATTTAGCACTTGTATTGCACTAAATATTTTGATAAGGGTCAAATAAGTTTATACCATTAACTTAATTTCCAGAAAAATATGTATAAAAAAACTAAAATTTTCTTTTTTAAAATCGTCCATGCTTTGAGCATGAACTAATAGAAGTACTCAATCGATGATTACTGACCTCCTTTTTGACTTTAATCTTTGATGAAAATAAAAACAAGTGGATATTTTAATCTTTAAATAGGTGCGGAGGAGGAAAACACAGCCCATGAACTTCTTTCAAAGAAATTCCTAGATCTTTATGAAATCATTGTTATGTTTGTTGCCTTATATATAAAGGTAAACAAAGAATGAGTGAATGGAAGAACAAGGTTGATGGTGGCATAGAATTTGTTGGTATAGAATAAGACCAAATGAAATTGAAAAATCAAATTCGGAGGTTAAGATTTTGACCCATATGTAATTTACAACAAGTATATCAATTTATTTATTTTTGCACTATGTTCATGCATGTTTATGCTCAATATTTTTAATAAATAACTACATCGTAATTGTAATTAAAATTTTAAGTATAAATTTTTTGTACAAGTAACAAAGAAATTAATTTAGGGACTTACACATTTTTGGGCTAAATATTTAATTATTTTCCATGGATTTTGCAAGTATTCATTTGACACGTGTGTCTTAGCTGCGTGTTTGACATGTGATAATTTTTCTTTGACTTCATGGTCTAATAGAACTAAAATTCAAGAATTTATAGTTTGGTATTTTTTTTATTGGCACAAAGGGAGTAAATGAGGTACTACCTAAAAACCCTTAGTGTTTCCAGTTAACGTTTTCAAACCCAACCTCCGAACTTTCGGCATGTAAAAATATCTAGTGTGAATTTTTATCGAAACCATTTCCTGGTCCATTGTTTAATCTTTGATGGTAATCGAAGAATGGATCAGCAGAAGAAGATTGACGATGGCATGAAATACTTTGGTATGAAAATGCCCAAAAGAAACTGAAAAATCAGAGTCGAGAGTGAAAATTTTCACCCATATGTAATGTGTGGTAAGTATATTTAAATATACATTTTTTGCAGTATGTCCATGTACATTTATGATTAATACCTTTAATGAATGGCTAAATGAGAACCGGTAGTAAAATTGTAAGAAAATTAAATGTTGTGCAAGCAATGACGAAAATAGCTAAGGAGATTGCAATTTTTAAGGATAATTTTTAAATTAATTTCCAGGTATTTTGCACGTATTTAGTTGACACGTTCATATTTTTTTGCATATGTTTGGTACATGATTATCTGACACATGTCTTACATTAAATACATGAAATATGGGTGAATGAATTTTAAGCATTAACTTAATTTCCATAAATTTATACATAAAATACAAAATTTTAAACTTATTTTTCATCATCAAACTATTAAATCGTTCATGTTTTGAACATCAAATAATTTTTCGACCACTTTTAATCACTAAACTAAAAAAGGTTACTGTTCCTAATTACTGATTTTTCTGACTTTAGTCTTTTAATGGTAAGAAAAATGAAAGGGGATTTCTGTCTTATAATAATTACAGAGGGGGAAAACGTGGTAATCCCTAAAAACCAGCCGTTTCCATTTATAGTTTTCAAACTCAACCCCTGAACTTCCTTTGAAGAAAATCCCTAGTGTAAAAACCCTTGCATTGGGTCATTGCTTAGTGTGAGGATATTCAGAAAATGGGTCACTGAAAGGAGAAGGTTGATATGGCTTAGAATACATTGGTATGGAAAAGATCAAGCGAAACTGAAAAATCAAAGTCGAAGGTTAAGATTTCGACCCATACGTAATTTACGGCAAGTATATCAATTAAATTTTTCACTATGTTTATGGACAGTTTATGGGTAATATTTTTAATGAATGGATACATCGTAATTTTAATTTTAATTTTAAGTTTATGAATTATTGTGCAAGTAATGACAAAAGAAATTGAAAGTATTTTACGTATTTGGGCTAAATATTTAATTATTTTTCATGTATTTTGCACGTATTCAATTGATACGTGCATCTTTGAAATGCGTTCGCCATGTGGTCATTTACACATGTTTTGCACTTATATTCACAAATAATTTTGAAAATATATTTACATCATTAATTTAATTTCCATAAAATATGTATAGTTATCACAATTTTTTTGTTTTTATTCTTTATATAACATTGAAAATTGAATAGTGCAAGTTTTCACATCAAATAATTTTTTGACCACTTACAATCATTGAACTTAATAAAGTGATGAGTTCTATATGATAGACTTATTCTTAGACTGTATGGTTTAACAGATCAAAAGTCAACAGTGTGTTTTGGTATTTTTAATAGGCGTAGAGGGGAACATGATAGTGCCTAAACCTCAACCCCAAACTTCTTTAAATGAAAATTTTCTATTTCAAAATTTTATCAAAATTGTTGCTTGGGCCCATTGTTTAATTTGTTATGGTAATCGGAGAACAGGTCAATGGAAGAAGACGTACGACAATATAGAATACTTTGGTTACCTATGGGTTCATCATTAATTAATCTTTTTCTTAAAATTTTATTTTTTTAAATTCCAAGCCCGTGATCAACTATCCTAGTTAAATTCTTAGATGTAGATTCAAATTATAGTATTTAGAGTGTTAATTTCTTGATTAAGAACCACTTTTGAAACCATTTAGGTTATGAGATGACAATTATTTTTAGAAAATAAAATCTAAACATAGGAGACAACTATGTTTTTTTACAAAACAAAAGCTTAGTAGAGGATATGACAATTTTTTGGCTTTAACAAAAAAATACTAAGAATGGGCCACCAAGTAGAAGTTATCATGCTAGAAAATCCAAAAAGTCCCAAGAAACTCATGAGTACGTAACATGCTAGATAGAGATCACTTCACTGATCTCATTCATATACTTCATTCCCTCCTTTATACTGAATGTCAACAAAAGAACACAACAATAGGGAAAATTACATTTGTATGAGTTCAGTTAGCATTAGCATCAGTTATCTACATAAATTATATATCATGTTTAAACATTATAAAACTAAGTAGTAGAAAGACTAAAAGAGCATTAAGGTATTGTTGAAACCAAAATGAATGCTAACAATTTCAAAGATCTGCTAAAATACTAGTAATTTAGAATGAATAGTAAAATAGGGACTCAAGTTTATCTGAACACATGAACAAAATAGTTGGAGGTTTAATTAAAAAAGGAAATACTACTTTATTGAACATCTTTTAAGTAGAGTTACACATAAAATTGGTCTAAATATATTCAGAGCAAAACATCTTATGAATTTAATGCCCTAGACTAGCAGTGTCATCCTTCCTATTCTTCTATCTCACTCCTGAAACCACCCGTGTCTCACTCTGCCATATGCGTTCCCTTTCATCCATTGTAACTGGTAATGATGACTTGTACCATGATTGTCTCCTCTTGAAATTCATCTCATCATCATCACTGCTTTCATCATAAACTACTGATGCCATAGTGTTTTTCCTTGAACTGACTGAAGTTGCTTGGGGCTCATACTAGTCCTTGCAATTACAGAAACAGTAGCTGGTACTACCTCGGATGAGGAAGACCACTTTCGTTTATTTTGATTCTGAACGATAACGTGTATGAAGTTCTGAGCTCATACTTTGGTGTGGATGACCGCATGAGTGGCTGATAATTTGGTGTGAATGATTAGGATGATGACACTCATCCCTGTGGTGCTCATCCTTGTGTTAATGGTCATCAAGATGATCTCTGTGAAGAATATGCTCATGCTTCTTCTTTGAAAGTTGAGAGTCTCAGGAAGGGCGATCGGGCGAAGGCCTATCCAAGCGCCTGAATTTTGATGAAGCCATGTCACCACAACTTTGATCTTCATAACGTTTCCTCTTAGCATATCCATGATCCCTCCGTGGAGGCATCATCATTCTTTGATCTTCCCGATCTTGGTCGCGTTTCCTCTTAGTATTGGTAGTGAATCCCCTCCCAAAGTCCATATGTTCCTTAGTGGAGGCATCATAATTTTGTTGGATATTTCCAATGATTGAAAAGATGTGACTATGAATAATGAATCGGTGTGAACATTGTTCATCACCAATACATATGTCTTCAAGTTCCCAAAGGGTATATGTCATGAACATATGTGTTATTTAATCTCAACCCATTAGTCTATAAATAGATGAATTCTCTTAAATTTGAGAGATACAACTAGAATACATTTAGAATACAAGAAAACATGATAAATGAGAGAAGTGCTCAATATGAGAGAAAAACCTCACAATAAAGAGAAGAATGATAATGCATTATTCTTAGAGAATTCATGCTCTTCATTTCTCTGTTCATTCGGGGTTGGAGAAGTGAGTGCACACTTTTGTCAACTAGGCTTCATTTTATCCTAGAGGATATTTGTTCCGAATCATATGCACACAAAAGGGAACAAATAAAGCTTTAAGGAAAGTGTCTCGTACATGACTTGAAGATTGTCTTTTATTACATTATTTTATGGATTTATATGTTTTGCAGGTTCATAGAAGATTTCTTCAACATAAGTTCCTCTCAAGTTTGATGCAGCAGAGTAAAACCAACATTCTTAATGCTTTATTTTTTCATGAAAATTTGAGGATGCTGCTTGAATCAAATTTGAGAAGAAAAGATGAAGTTTGGATGGGGTAATCTTGAGCCCACCTCTGGTACGTTTTTCTAATAATTTACAGTTTTCAATATTTCTCCACCGATGATATGATACTTCTTGTGATCATTTGGTACAAGCCTTCAAAAATACGATACAATTAATTATGCTGATGTGTATTGCCCATTCTTTTGGAGTTGAATTAGGTTTTTAAGTCTGTTAATGCTATATGATGAACCCAATTTTTATAGATGGAATCAATTTTGATTAAATTATCAAAGCATGAAGGCTAGTGCATTGGTTGGATTTGCTAAAAGTGATCAATATAATTTGATTAAAAGATTATTCCATCATGCTTGGTATTATTTTCCTAATTAGATAATCATTGGTTGATCAAGAAAGGAAATATGGCCTTATTTCCAATGGAGAATTTTATTAATGTTCTTCTACATGCTCCAGGATGGCAGGATAGGCACATCCACAATAAGTCACTGAAATTCGATCTTTCCAATTTGTGATTTAATTTTGATTTGTCCGTTAGATGATAACTTGACTTGCATGAAATCAAATGGTTTGATAAACAATATGTCTGTATGTCTCGTTTATTAATTTTTATTGGTACGGTACTATATGTAAGTGCATCATTTTCAATAATTTCTCCATATGTGTTTTCTCAATTATCTTTTATAGATAATATGTAGCAGTCAAATTGAATCAATGCAGTGATTATTTGTCATTGACTTTAATTTCTATACTGTTGATTGAACTGGAGCATTAACATGATTTTGGAAATTTTATACCTCGTATTGGGTGTTATGAATGGTTACATTCATTTTCCACTTTGCATGAGCCTTACATGATGAAAGTTTTTCTTGCATGCATGTTGGTCTATGAGATCATGTTAGGCTGATAAATTGAGTGGTCGTGTGCCTTCAAATATATGTGTTAAATGAATTAATGGATCTGTGTGGTGCCTTAAATTCTTAGTTCACAGTAACTCGAATCAATAAAATATTGATTGTTCAGTATGGATTTTTTGTGCTATTTATGTGTAGTAGCTAGAATTGTTAAATGCATATGTTGATCATTTATGCTTTGAGAGTTACAATATATAATGAGTTTTATATTGTATGAAATTGAAATATGAAAATTGAGAGCATATATATGCTTAACATAAATATATTTTGATTATTTTTAAATGATCTAGAGAAATATAGAGGAGTTTGATTCTATGAAAAATGAAGATAAATATCATGGTATGAGTTGATGTAACTCTGCAAGAAGGAATTTTGTTCTTTTGAATAGAATTATGATTTTGAGAAAATATGATTCTGTTGAAGTATAAGATGTTCAATTAGCCTGTTATCTTAGAATATTCTAGAAGAGTTTGATTTATAAACCATACTTGAATTAGGAGAAATTCAAGAATATGAATTTTAATTGGTACAACTCAAATGACGATATTTGTGGAGAAGAAGTTCCAAGAGACATGAAAAAGACAAGTACTTTTACTTATAAGTTTTCATTGTGAAGGATATGATGCATGATGATATTATTTGTACTTTATCGATGAAAGAGATATATTTTTCATGCATGGTTGATATTTGATAAAAGTTTCTTGTAAATGCATGTAACAAGAAAATTAAAATTTACATTATGAATTATGTTATGACGAGTTGAACGTTATATGATTATATTTGGAAAGTATTTGCGTATTGACCAAAGTGATATTCACTTAAAGAGATGATATCATCTAGTAAGTTGATGAGTGAAAAATAAAAATGGGATGGAAAGTCCATCTAAATCACTAAATGGTGGAACCTCAATCTACACTTGATTAGATACCAAGTCTTGGATTCAATGAGTCAAAGTACACTATAATAGTGGTTTGAGTACTCAATTAAAATATCCCAAAAGAGGGAGTGCTGGTTTAACCCGTTTGATTAATATTAAGGATGAACTTTAAAGTTCTTAACAAGTCCATGAAAGAGCCATAAATGGCGGGGGCAGTTTGATTGGCCTTGGTATTGTTCGTACTATGAAAGAGGCACATGGACTTGCCTATATGAGTGTAAGACTTAAATGTCAATTGCAAGATTTTCGGACTTTACTTCTTGGACACATTCATGAAAGGATAGGCACACTTGAATCTTGAATTGTGTGGTTTATAACAATGGGAAAGAAGCAAATCTGTGTGTGCTGGTCAATGTGGCTTGTTACATAAATCATTGGTTCAAAGTATAGCCTACCAAGTGATTCGACAAGTTATAGCGACCTTCACTAAGGTTTTGGTTCAATCAAAAGAAACCACTTGCCGATGCATGGGTTATCAAGAGTTTTCTGTGATTTAAAGAGTACATTTTCAATAATTGAAAATGGTGGGGGATTGTTGGATATTTCCAATAATTGAAAATATGTGGCTATGAATATTGAAGCGGTGTGACTATGAATAAATATGTTTTCAAGTTCCCAAAGAGTATATGTCATGAAGAGATGTGTTATTTCATCTCAACCCATTAGTCTATAAATAAATGTGTTATCTTAAATTTGAGAGATACAATTAGAATAAAAGAAAACATGAGAAATGAGAGAAGTGCTCAATATGAGAGAAAAACCTCACAAAGAGGAAAATAATGATAATGCATTGTTCTTAGAGAATTCTTTTCTTCGATCCTTTGTTCATTCGGGGTTGGAGAAGTAAGTGCACACTTTTGTCAACTAGGTTTCATTTTATCCTAGAGGATATTTGTTCTGAATCATATGCACACAAAATGGAACAAATAAAGTCTTAAGGAAAGTGTTTCGTACACGACTTGAAGGTTGTCTTTTATTACATTATTTTATTGAGTTATATGTTTTTGCAGGTTCATAGAAGATTTCTTCAACATAAGTTCCTCTCAAGTTTGATGGAGTGAAGTAAAACCAACAACCTTACCCTCCAAATGCTCCAAAACTAGCACCGTAATAGAAGGGAACTCCACCATAATATGGATGAAGCTATGTAGTTACCAGCTGCACCTCTCCGCTGAATCTCATTAGCAGCTACAACACACACATGCATGGAAACTTTATAATCTAATTATAGATTAGGCACATGTATGGAAGCTTTCTGCTCAACATCTAGATCAGGTGCAGACACAGGCATGGAGCTTTCTTCTCCTTTGGTATCTCATCATAAATAATTTTCTGCTCTAATTCTACATCAGGCTCATGTGAACTTTCTTGAGATGCTACTGGTGCTGATTCCTTCACGCTCACTGATTCCTGCATACCATCAACAACTTCTTGCTTTTCAAAACGAGGGAGGACCTGCAAAGAAGCTACTCCACTACTGCTGGTACTGGAGTTAAACTCTAAAATATGAGTGATTGTGTACCTCAAAGTCACCGATACAAAAAAACTTCTTGTAGTGACGCTTTTTTAGAGCATCCATGACACTCAAAGGTGTCACTAAAATCAGGGAAAAACCAGGGGAGTGTGAGGGGGTGCTGGCACCACCCCTAGGATCTGGTGGCTTGGAATTTAGGTCTAGGGGACACCAGAATGCATGGATTCCACCCCCTTGAAAATATGCAGAGAGCGCCGGTGATGATACCTGGGCCACGACACTTCGAGGCCCACGAGCTTCGAGCTTAGGGTATCGTCTAAAGTCCAAATCAAGGCCCATAAAGGGACGCGTGGTCCAATCCTAATTAAGGATATTATTGATTCCTACAAGGAAGCTATCTTGAGT
>JAULKK010326896.1:0-11097 GCA_032355705.1 Rubia peregrina | reverse complement strand
TAGTACCATACAATATTCAACATGGTATGAATCAAATGTATTAATAATGAACTAAATCAAGAATAATCACGAGCACGTAAGAATCAATTATAAAACAATTAGGCCTCACGATTCATAAACTGAAATTCGTTATTCTCTGCTGATAAACGAATTAGTTACTCATAATATGCATGAATAAATTGTAAAACAAATAATTTTAAAACACGATGTTGTATTAAAACTAAGAAAATAAATTACTCCCACTATTTGGGTTTTGGTTGGATAAACTGAACCCTCTGCAGCGAACCAGAATTTGAAAAATATATCTGCGAAATCCTACAATAATTCTTGACTAAAAAGTGCGTAAATAAATGTCTAATCCGATGTCTCTTATATATATTGAAGAGGCTCAGCCCAAAGTACAATCCATATCAAATTCAAAAATTAAATTTTAAGCTTATCCTTATCCTTATCTAAATACAAGATAAGAATCTTGTTCAAATCAAATCCCTACCAATACTCCATGCAAATATGATACACATCTAATTCAAATCTAAATTATATGTTCTCCAAATATGAGTTCCTTTCATCCATACTCTTCAAATCAGTTGAACCATATTTGTGCGCAAATCCAATCTTCTTTTCTGCCATATTTTGGCATATTCCTCCCCAATTTCCTCATAATTCCTCTTGACCCAAAAGCCTTTTATCTGTGACAAATCATACAACTAATGTGGAAATTAATCCAATAAAGTCACAATAAACCGCAACAAATAAATAACATAATTTATATGCATCAAAACCCCATCCAACTATTCACCCTCGCTAATCACTGTCCCCAAGCTGGTGTCATTTAATATTCATATATTTTTGGTAAACACAGTTAGACATTTAAGCAGAGCAAGTAACTTAGCACAAGATAATAAATTGCAACGTAATTCAGGGATGAGTAAAACATGTGGAAGAATAATATTCCCAAGTTATAAAGTGTCTTGGTGTACGGAAGAATATCAATGGATCCAACAGTAATAACTAAGGATGAACATAAGTCTAGGACCTGACACAGACCCATAGGGTACCGTCTAGGCCCGTTGGGTAAAAAATATTGGACACATCAAGTTTGAGCCTAGGTCTAAATTTTAAAAAATGGGTCTAGGTCTGGGTCTAGAATATTAAGATCGAGACCCAACTCATAGACCCATATAACCTAACTAGTATATAATTTTACCCTAATACCTAAATCACTTTCATATTATCTTTGTATTTTTATTTTCAATTGAATAAATATTATGAATTGTATTTTATTTTCTTGGAAAATTAACTCGAGCGCATATTGAATTTAAATTATTTGTACTTAAGATAATATTATAAGTTTCATTTAGTGACAAAAGAAAAAGAAAGTTATACCCATTTAGGATCCTTTTTGGACCCCCGTTAAACCCATCGGGTTTGGGTATAAGTCTAAGATTTTCAGACCCTACGGCTCCAGGTCGGGTTTGGGTCCATGTAAATTTTTGTAGGTTCAGTTATGGGCTATATTAGACCCGACTCAAACCCAACCCATGATCATCCCTACTAATAAAATCATGTAGAAAATCCTTGTCACCAGTCATATAATAAGACTTTCTAGAATCAATAATGCATGGTAAAGAAGACTAACCTAAATTATTTTCAGTCAAATTTTTGCAATATAGAAATTAGATTTAAAAACAAATTTCATTGGGTATCTGATAATGAAGGCCTTACCGCGGAACGATCAAGAGTGATCGACGAGGAGCTCAGTGAAGGAGTGGCGGCAGCGGCCGTTTGAGCCTCATTGGCAGGCAGCGGACGGGGAATGCCTTGCGGAGGTGATCCAGTTCATGGGTTGCTGCTGCTATTGTTTCAATGATCCACGTCCTTTGGTGTACCAATCCAAAAAATCATGGATCTTAAAGCAAGTAGTAATGGCATATCCTTTACGCCCACAATGGTTTCATAAAAAAATATCTTACGATCAACTTGACTATGAAAAACATTGACACCTGCTGGACCACGTCGCGTTGAAGCAACAAATGCCACTGAGTGGATCTAAGAATAACGAGATCGTATCACGGTCTCATGATGCTCATGTTGAACTGCAAGGACGTAAACGCAACTAAAAGGTTGAAACAGTTCTTGGGATATAATGTTCGCACGAAGAGTGTTGTAACCATCATCCAATCCAATGAGAAAGTGATGGCAATCTCATTCTCGCAATCAGTGACAACATTAGCAACCCAAAGGCAACATTGGTAGGTACATATCTTTTAAGCATATGAACGGGGGTGAAAGATGAGTACTCAACTCATCACATAACTTCTAGCATATCCCATAATAGGTAGCAATTTGTTGCTCATTCTGGCAACAGTTCGCATGATCAGAATAAATATGCATAAGTCTGGGATCATTCCCAAATAAAAAGTGCTGAGAGAGATCATCTCACATCTCCTTAGTAGTCTCATGGTAGGTGATGGATGACCGAAGAGATGGCTCTATGGTTTGTAGAATCCATCCAACAAGTGTTGAGTTAATAATGAAAGGGGTCTCATACTCTGGAGAATCAACATCTGGGCAAGTAATAATTCCATCGCCTTCCACAAAAAGCGTTGCGAATAGCTGAAGTCCATTCACGGTAAGTTGCACCTTTTAGAAGCACCAGAGAGATTTGAAGTGTAGGGTGATCAGAAGTATGAAGGAAATATGGAGAGGTATATACCAGTGAGAACACATTGGCATCGATAGAAATTTGTTCCTGAAGCCGGTCAATGGCACCCTTCAACTCAGCGACGACAAGGTTGGCTTTAAAGCGAACGACGACCATTTTTCCACAAAATCATGCAACAATGTCCCGTGCGGCTGTGAGTTTGGCCACTGGATCAAGGTCAACCAAGATTTTAGGTTAAAGATCTAGTTCTTCAATAAAGGAGGAATTTCAGCGTCGGCCATTGGTCGGCAAAAGTGGAAGCGAATAATTTTTTTGGGTATTTAATATTTTAAGGGTTTTCAGGATTTTAGCTCTGATACCATGTAAAATATAACTAGTTGATTGTATTCATCATAAAAGTCCCGTATATATAGGTCAAAGTAAAAAAGACCAAAGGACAAAAGGAATAAGATTCTAGGCTACAATCATACTACCATAAGAATTCTATTCTAATACTAAGTCCAACATGATTTTTTTTACAAAATCTAATTAGAATATTTACAAAATATCCTAAATAATGTATGAGTTTCCTTCATGTGCTTATGCGGGCATTCTTGAAGAGATATATAGGATTGATTTCTCTTTGAAGTTGGTCCATACATAATACACATGTAAGTTTTCCTTCAATTTCTTACGCATACTTTCTTGAAGAGACGAGGTTGCTTTCTCTTCGACGCATATCTTTCATTTATATCTATTTTTATTTGCGAGTCAAGAAAATCTTTATGAAAGTACATATTTTTTCCAGAATATATCCAGGACATTGTTTAGTCAAGTCAAGCCTTAAGAGAATATATATTGCTCCAACTATATTAAGGTCTAGATTAGAATTTGCACGTAGCTCGCTCTTACTTTCTTGAACAGGTTGAGTTTCACTTTTGTTGGCAGCTGACCTTATATCTCTATTAGGTTAGATGCAAAGCTATTCAAGTCTCGTGAATGTACAATTTTACTCCCAATTATATTGAGTACCATCAATAACTTGCACGTGGCTCACACATAATTTCTTGAAGAGGCTGGGTTATTTCTCTTTTGGCGCCCATCATTTTACTTTCTTTATTTAGATGCTAAGTCAAGAGCAAATTAAGAATATAGAAATTTTTCTCAACTGTATCGTGTCCCCAACCATAAATGACATGTGGCTTGTACACATTTTCTAAAGGAGTCTGAGTTGGTTCCCTTTCAACACTTGTTCTTTCATGAATACAATTATAACTTGCATGTGACGTGTATGTGGTTTCTTGAAGAGGTTGGGTTGTTTTTTTACGTCCATCCTTTTTATTTATTTATTTATTTAAATGATGAGCTAAAAATGGAAGAAATAATATATTTTCTCTCAACTATATCGGGTCTCTGACTATAACTTGCATTTGACTAGAACATTTTTCTTTAAAATATTAGGTTGCTTCATTTTCAATGCATGCTCCTTATTTAGTTAGATGTTGAGTCAAGCTAACATGGGGAAAGTGTATGTTTACTCTCAACTACGTAAAGATCCTAACCAAAATAAAACATGCAAGTTTCTCAGTATGTATCATTTTACACTAAAAATAAATACAAACTCTTAAACAAAATATTCAGTTTTAGAATGGTCTTCTTGATCGGGTATAACTGTGAGCAAGTTCATTTTCCTAGGGGATTTGCAAGACATTTCCTTTAACCTTTAATCTAAAAATTTGTATGCAATATCATGAATAGAGAGAGGTGAATAATAAAAAATAAAATTGACAATAAGTTATAATGGCAAGTTGTTACAGATTATAAAATTAACAAACTATGATGAGAAAATTTTGATTTCGATCATTTCTGTACAAGATTACTATGTTGATACTTGATGTAAAAATGACTTTAAATGCATAGACACAAATTGATTATAGTTGCAAGTAAACAATCATTTCTTTCCTTGTTGATGTTTAGGAAGATGCTTCATGAACAATTTCTCTAACTATAATATAACCTATAAATTTAATATTCCTTGTTTATTCCTCATACTCTTCTTCTTTTACTTTATTTATCTGTTTATTAATTTTCTGTCTAACCTTATATATGTCCTATAAAGAGGCTATTTGTAATCCTCTTTGATGGGTTGCTATGGATGAGGAATTCACTGCTCTGCATCAAACTCACACTTGGAATTAGGTATCGCTTCCTTCTGAGAAGCATACTATTGGTTCTCATTGGATCTATAAAAGCAAAACTAAATCTTATAGATCCATTGAGCGGTAAAAGACTCGTCTGATGTTGCGAAAGGTTTTTTTGTAGGAGTACGACTTGGACATGAGACCTTTGCATATGTTATCATGGTTGCAGTTTCTTCTGTTTATCGGTAGAAAATATGGCAGATGGATGTTAGAAATGCATTCTTGTAGGGTGATCTTCATGAATAAATTTATACAACACCTCCGCCTTAGTGTCATGCATAAATCGGAGCATGTATGTCATACCGGGGCCTAATTTGAGAAGTAATTCACCTTGATCACCTCTTTTGGCTTCCTTCATAGTCATCATATTCAACCTTGTTCATCAAGCATGCAAGTGCAGGTCGTATCCTCCTATTCTTGTACATTGTTGATGTGATTATTACTGGTGATGAATATAATAGAATTGAATCATTGAAATTTGATATTTAGCTTGCTGTTTTGTTGTGAAAGACTTAGGTCAATGGTCTCGTTGGAGGTAAGACATGCATGCTTGAAAGAAATCCCATATTTCATGACATTAGGTATTCTCTACCTAAAGGGCCACCTTTGAATGATGCTAGCTTATATCCACATGGGTAGGCGGATTTATTTACTCAAGGTTACTCGTCTAGATATTGCACATGTTATTCATGTGGTAAGAGCATCTTCAAAGTTGCTGAATCTTTCCATTTCATACGCAAAAAATAAAATTAAAATTGACGCCAACGAAACACAACCTTAACGTTCCAAATTTGGAGAATGTTATAGTACATGCTATGTTTTACGTGGCACTGTAACACATGGTAAGTCCTTTTAAAAAAAACTTTTGTTGTTTTGTTTTCATTTCTTTTCCTTTTGGTTTAGCCATTTGCAATTCTATTTTATTTCTTCTAATTTTTTCACTTTTCTTATTTTGTAATTTTTATCTATTCATTATTAGCAATCAATGTATACAATTCACATTTAATTTTATATGTTTCATGTATAGACTATTTTGTTATTACACCAAAAAAGTATTATAATATTTAATTTAAATATTTATTCAAACTTAATTATTTTATCACTCAAACTCCATATCTAGTTTCATTAATAATATCAATATAATAAAAAAAAGTAGTATATTATTGGCTGTGAAATAGATTTGAAAGAACGAGGTCATATAAAAGATTAGTATATAAATTTTCAATAAATAAAATAAAATTTAAGATGGTGTTATGATAATTTGAAAATAAGCATATAAACTATGAGATTTTATTTAAAATGCAACATCAAATTTTACATATATTTTTCATTTTGAACTATGGTTTGTTTTAATCAATTATAACACATTAAATTATTTAAAGAAAAGTAATACATTATGAAGTGTTAAAATTTTCAATTTCAACCATTTTAAAAACACACAATACAAAATAATAATAAATAAAATACACACCAGACTTAAAATAAATATGTAATAATATAAAGGAAAAATTGCAAAAAGTACTCTATTAAATTGAGAAAGTGCATAAATGACATTGTAAAATCTGAAAATGCATAATTGACCCTAAGATTTTGAGCAATGGTGCAGATATACCCAAATTGCACTATTCCAGTGTTGACTAAAGTAATTCAGACATTGACCTAATATAAAAAGACCAAAATACCCCTAACCTTAAAACTAAAAAACTAATGACCCTTATACCTCTAAGCTGCTTCTACTTCTTCCAACTTCAAACACCCCACTCCCTCCACCACTGCCGAGCATCGATGCGCCACTGCCAAAGTAAATTCATCTGGTGGGGGTAAATGAAGAGTTTCATAGCCGCTGCCGGAGTAAATTCATCAGAGGTCTCCAATACCCCCATTTTCTTCTATTGGATCTCTCCTCTTAACTGAACCAAAAATAAAAGTAGGATTCTTTAATCCAAGTTATCCGACCAACAATAAGAAAAATACAAAAATTCATAATCAAACAAGATGAACTAGTTACTCTACATAGCTTATAATATCAACTCTAAACAAAAATACAATTTCCAATACAAAGTAACATAGTATATCATGCAGTAGAGAGAACAATACCTCTAAGAACAGCACCGCAGTAGCCACACTGATAGACAGAGAAATTAGGGAGGAAGAAGGTTTTCACATTTGGGGCAACGAACTAAACAAACATTTTGAGCTTCCTCCATATCTTACTAAACAACCTTCATCCCAGACCCAATTTTTTTAAAAAAAATCTGAATCAAACAAACACTAGAATTCAACCAAAACCCACTAAATATTACTCCACCTACATTGTTGGGTAAGTGAAGAATAGATATAAAATCAAAATTTTACAAAATGGTCATTACTCCACCGCCGAGCACTGAATAGCCCCACCATTTACCCCTCAAAACCCTTCGTCTCTCCCTCTGCTAGCCCCTCGTTTCCTCTCCACACACACACACATATATATCCATTAGTTCCACTTCTCTCCATTCGTATCTCCCTCCGCTAGTCTCTCAAACGCGTCGCCAGCGACCCTCTGAAGCTGATGAAAATGAACGATGGTGGTGGGGGTTGGGGGGACTAAGCAGTGGTGGTGGTGGGTTGGTTGAGAGGTGTGTGGGAGAGAGAGGTGGTGAGAATACGCGCTCCGGCAATGAGGGTGAATTAACAATTACTTTTATTGGCAGATCGGTGGTGAAAATGGGGTAAATGAAGATGAAAGGGGCCAAGTCGGTGGTGGGAATGAAGTAAATGAAGATGAAAGGATGGGTGTGAGAGGAGGCTATTATTGTCTTTTTAGATATTTTTTAAAATTTTATCTTAAGGGTATAATGGTTATTTTACGCATTTTAGGCCAATTTGACCGTTGATATTTTGGTCAACGAAATCCAAGGTTATTTTTGCACTTTCAAATTTTACAAGGTCATTTTTGCACCTTTAACCAAACATAGGGTTAGAAACGCATATTACTCTAATATAAAAGAACAACATCAAATATATATTTTTAAATAAAGCGATATATGATAGGCTAATAAAATATTTATTCCTATTAATAAGAAGATCGGTTCTCAATCCACTAATATCTCAAAATAAGTTTATGATTTCAGCACTTGGGGCAGTTTTTTTTGCCATAATTTTTTTCGGGTTTAACAATGGTGCTCAAATCCCTCTCCGTTATTTTATCGTTATGAACCATATTTAAGTGAGTTTGGTGCCTATGTTGGAGGTCTAATTAAGACTTAATAAGTGATCTCTTTCTTCTGGGTCCTTATTGAAATTGGATGAATATTGTTCGCTTTACTTTCCTATGGATATTTCTTTCTTTCCTCCAATTGGATGTGTTAATGTCAAATGACTAGAAATACTATTTTTATCCATGTGGAAAGAGTCTAGCCTCGGATAAGATGACACTAGATAATTAGAAAAGGGAATCTCATCATATTTAGGGAAGTCATTGAAATTTCTTTGGTTTGTGAATTGTCGTAGAGACAATGCATCATTTTAAAATTTTAGAACATCTTCATGAATATCTCATACATGGTCAAATTTAAGTCCTTTTTATATTTGTCAGCTAGTTTGAGCATATGTTTTTCTCTATCCATCTTAAAAGGTAAATGTTAGTAAGTACTAATACGAGGAAAAAAACAAAGTAGTATTTATAATTCAAACTTACAATATCTTTTTGGGAGTCACAACTTGGGTGCAAATTGTTAACTTAGCTAACAAATCTATTTAGTATTCGTACTTCCTTCTCCATGATAGGAAAATACAAACCTGTGAATCTATTAGTACGATACTCACCAATCATGGTTACTCCGATATTGTAAATTTGTTGCACACAGAACCAAAAAGTATCATCATATTGGTTGTTTCTTAAGATAAGACATGTGATACCTACAACCATGCATGACCAACAACTTATTTTTGTCAGAGCTAAAATTTATGCCTTTGGAAGACATATTGAAATTGGGTGAAGGGTTTATCGCTTATAACTTTGTAAGAGTATGTAGAAATTTAGGTTGAAACCAATGAAGAATGGTCAATATAAATAAGGTAAATTGAGTAAACATCACATGGGACGTTTATAGTCAGTAAGTTTCCAAAAAAGTAGACAACATTAAATGGTCACATCAAGTAAAAACAGGCCAAAATTGCATTATTCGTGTACACCAACATCACGTGGGATATCCAAACCCCAATAATTTCATAATAGAATACCGTTTTGAGTGGCCACATCAAGTAAAAACATATCAAAATTGCATTATTCGTGTATACCACCATCAAATGGGGTATTAAAACACTAATTTCATAAAAGTAGATTGCATTGAGTGATCACATCAAGTATATGTTGGAAAATTATGGTTACAAGATTTTTAAAACTTTTTGTGCATCTTTTTGAGTGGGACAAAAATGGATTTAGGGTCGGTGGATGTCATTTTTTTATTCTCCTCCGCGAGTATTACAAAATTGATTATTTAAACTCTCAAAAAGGATTAAAAAATGAATAAGATATGGATGTTCAAAATGTCACACATGGTGAAAGGATGTGGCACTGTGGTGCTGAAGATCACATCTGGGAAGATTTTGTCTTTGAATAATGTATGTGCCAGACATTCGCAAGAACCTTGTGTCTCGTTCTGTGCTGATCAAGCATGGCTTCAGGCTAGTTTTTGAGTATGATAAGTTAGTCTTGTCAAAGCAATGTATATTTGTAGGCAAATGTTATGAGCTTGATGGTATGTTCAAGTTGAACACCATGGTTATACCTCATAAGAAAGATGAAATGAATGTTTCTTCTTGTTCTTACATGATTGAGTCTTCCAAACTTGTGGCATGGTAGACTAGGACATGTTTATTATGATTCAATAAGAAGATTAGTTAACATGGAAAACATACCTAACATGAAAACTGATGCAAATCATAAGTGTGAAATTTGTGTTGAAGCTAAGATGACTCAAACGTCTTTCAAACCAATTAAACGAAACACGAAACTTCTTGAGTTGATACATACCAATATCTATGATCTCAAGTTCGTGCAAACAAGAGGAGGTAACAAGTGTTTCATCACTTTCATGGATAATTGCACGAAATACTGTTGAAAAGCTAAAACGAGGCAATTGAGAAATTCGTTGTCTACAAAATGAAAGTTGAAAATCAACTTGGTAAAAAAATCAGGGTGATTAGGAGTGATCAAGGAGGTGATTATGTAGAGCCATTTAGGGATTATTATTCTGAACATGGCATTATTCATGAGGTCACTGCCCCTACTCGCCTTAATCGAATAGTGTGGTTGAACGTAAAAATTGCACTCTTAAGGAGATGATGAATGCGATTTTGATAAGTTCTGGGTTGCCACAAAGTATGTGTGGGAGGCTATTTTGATGTCCAACTATCTTTTAAATAAGATACCCCGTAAGGATGAGAAAGCAACTCTCCATGGGTTGTGGAAAGGCACGAAGTCATCTTTTACGTACTTGCGAATGTGGGGTGCCTTGCTAAGGTGCTTATTCCACCCCAAAGAAGATAAATATCAGACCTAAAACGGTTGACTGTATCTTTATATGATAGGCACGTGAGAGTAGTTCTTATCGTTTCCTTGTATATGAATCTTATCATCCCGATATTCACAAGAACACGATCATGGAATCAAGAAATGCAATTTTCTTTGAGGATGTATTCCCTGCCAAGGAAAGGGCAGAATCGTCAAAGAGAACCATTGAGTCGTTAGACGAAGGCGTAGCAATTCCTGACGATCTCGAAGAGGAAGTGGATGAACCTAGACGAAGTAAATGGATTAGGACCGGAAAATCATTCGGTCCTAATTATCTAACGTTTATGCTTGAGAGCGAGCCCCAAAGCTATAAAGAAGTTGTGAATTCGTCTGAGGGGCCTATGTGGAAAGACGCGATTAAGAGAGAAATCGACTTGATTCTACATAATCATACTTGGGAGCTAGTGGACTTAACTCCGAGGTGTAAACCACTGGGCTACAAATTGATCTTCAAGAGGAAGATGAGAGCTTATGGCTCGATTGATAAGTATAAAGTGAGACTTGTAGTCAAAGGTTATATACAAAAGGAATATCTTGACTACTTTGATACTTATTCTTCTGTCACGAGAATAAGCTCCATTAGAATGATACTTGATATCGCCGTGTTGCGTAAGCTTAAGGTTCATCAAATGGATGTGAAGACTGCCTTCTTGAATGGAGATTTAGAGGAAGAAATCTACATGGAGCAGCCAGAG
>JAULKK010326860.1:0-11098 GCA_032355705.1 Rubia peregrina | reverse complement strand
AATGATATTTGTATCTATATACTGATTAAAATTTATGGTCAAATGTGTCTTGAAAAAGTTGACCAAAAAGTGTGCAGTTTGAACTGGGACAGAGGGAGAGGGAGAGGGAGAGGGAGTAAAGAAGTTCCCATGTAATCCAAGTTGCAACGTTGTTGCTTAGGAGTTGACATTTCGAAGCTTATAAAAACCAATAAACCGCACATTTCCCTTAATAATCCTTCCCTAAATCATACCATATTCTTCTTCATTGGATACGTAGATCAAAAGGACCAGTAAGTATTCTGTTCATTCTGTTCGAAGACCAGTTAATGTGTAGTTTCGATTTCTTGACATGCACGCATCCGTTATTTTCTTAATTATGTAGGTGTCTGGGTTTTTCTTCTTTTTCTTGGGGATCAAGTAACCATGAGCAATCACATAACTGATGATATTGCGCTTCCGGTGTCCGAAATGGACGATCACGAGCCATATGTCGTTATGCCTACCAAGAAAACCCTGTTTGTGGAGTTTAAGGAAGTTGTGAAAGATACTTTTTTCCATGATGATCCCTTAAAGGGTTTCAAGAACCAGCCAAGATCTAGAAAAGCCATCCTTGCGCTCCAAGCTGTCTTTCCCATTCTTGAATGGGGAAGAAGCTACAACTTGGCCATGTTTAAAGGCGATCTCATTGCGGGATTAACTCTGGCGAGTCTTGTCATTCCTCAGGTAACCATCACTATATAATACGGTGTACAGTAAAAGCCGAACTCTCATTTTTCTTAATAATAATGCTCCCTCGTCCGTTCCGTTATGAATGGCAGAATAATTTTTGACTCGTTCTTTTATTGAAGCTGATGTGGCAGGGCATAGCTGTGAAATAATAGCAGTATTAATTTGGGAAAGTTGGGGACACGATTTGAAAGTTATTGAACTTAGAGAGCACATTGTAGGAAATAGCAACACATTTCTTTATCATTTTAAGTAATTTTCAAATTGTACCATTTTTGCTGGGAGCCTGGGCCGGACGGAAAAATTGTGTCTTTTTTATTACTCCTTCCGTTCTAGCAGCAATGACATATCTACTTTTCAAAGTCAAATTTGATAAAAGTTGACCATAAATATAAATTAATATATATCAAGTGAGATATTGTTGAATTCATCTTACCATGTATTTTCTAAATATTAATTTTTTAATACAAAATTGGTATACGTAGCTAGAGATATTAACGGTATAACATGATCATTGAAAACCGTGAAAAAATTGATAGACCATTAGGACGGAGGGAGTAGGTCTGAAGGAGTAGACAAAAGATACACATGAGTAGATAAAATTGTTTACTCCTACTCCACTTATAAAATTATTTTGTTTACGTACAGGACATTGGGTATGCAAAACTAGCAAACTTGTTACCTCAATATGGACTTTGTAAGTGCATTGTGTGATTTTATTAGTCCTTACTTTCTTGTAATAACTCGCAAAACCTGATAAATTAGTATAAACATCAGATAAATTGCATATGGTTTGATAATTAATTTGCAGACAGTAGCTTCGTGCCGCCGTTGGTTTATGCGTGCATGGGGAGCTCGAGGGAAATCGCCATAGGACCTGTGGCGGTGGTGTCCCTCACGCTTGGAACTTTGCTTCAGAATGAGTACGATCCTGTAAAACAAAGAGCTGATTATCAACGCCTGGCTTTCACCGCCACATTTTTCGCCGGAATCACTCAGTTTGCTCTTGGCTTTTTCAGGTAATAAATTAATTAACACATGATCCGCAAACTTATTAGGCATTATCAGATTTGGTACTTAAACTAAAACAAAAATGTGATAACTGAACTCCATTGTTAAAATGCTATAAATTGTTAACACTGTCAACTTATTCCAAAAGACTTGTATGAGAAGGTCTCACTCAATCTTATGGTAAGACAGAGCGGATAACGGCGGTTTTATATGAGTCTTTGCCTAAAATTTTAGTAACAAAAAAGTATCATGAGAAAGTGATAAAAGATCCTAGTATTATTAAATGATTTGTTGACATCTCTAAATTTGATATTTAGGCCCTGTCTAGTTGGATTTAATTTCAGCACCAATAAACTAAATTCATCACTAATCTAAATTTCGCACCAATAAACTAAATTCAGCATCAATTAATTCAACACAGGGAAAAATTATTTGGGTTCTCGACGGTTACTGGCGCATTGATAATAAGTATAATATGTTAGGAGTACAACAATATTTTAGGAGTCATTCTTTTCATTTAAAAAAAAATAAACTACTTATAAATTCAATTCAGCACCAAAGAAATCCAACTCCCAACATACTTAAAATTCATCCACACTCTAATTTAAAATAAATTTGTAGATTGGGATTCTTGATCGACTTTCTGTCACAAGCCGCCGTGGTGGGGTTCATGGGCGGCGCCGCCATAACCATAGCTCTTCAACAGCTTAAGGGGCTTTTAGGCATCAAGAAATTCACCAAGAAAACTGACATCATTTCTGTGATGCGTTCTGTATGGACTAGTGCTCATCATGGGGTGAGATTAACTAATAAATGCTGATCATTTTCCCATTAATATTGTTTGTGTTTGATAATTAATGAATTAAAGAAGCTAATGATCACTTGAGTTTATTTTTGTACAGTGGAACTGGCAAACTATCGTTATAGGAATCTCGTTCGTAGCTTTCCTCCTCCTAGCAAAGTACATCGTAAAGTCTTCTTCTCTAATGTATAATCATCCCGATTTTTACATCAGAATCAGAGTCGTGTTTATAATACTAAAAGTCGCGTGTATCTGGGACAGGGGAAGAAGAACAAGAAGTATTTCTGGGTGCCGGCTATAGCTCCTCTGCTTTCAGTCATAATCTCCACATTTTGTGTTTTCATCACTCATGCTGAGAAGCATGGTGTCCAAGTCGTGAGTATTATTTACAAATTAAAAAATTTCCAACTTATAATTAAGAGTCCGTCTCTTGAAAGACGGTCTTTCCATAAGTTATGGAAAGACCAATGTTTAAAGTGTAAATTTAAAGAAATTAAGATAAAATTTTCGGGTTGCATGAATCGGGTTAAAAACTTTATAACTATTACACGTTACATAATAAAATTTTAATATTGCAACTAAGACCTTTTACCTTTTATTATTGTAATTAAACTCCGTCTTTCCGTAAGACTATGGAAAGACGGTCTTTCCAAGACTTTGCCTATTATTTTATTAAACCTCATTTTCCCATAATCCTATGAAAATATGGTCTTTCCCAACATTTTGCCTAAGAAAAAATAACTTTTAAAAGATAGCCTACTTCTCATTAACATATTGAAGGGGCCTATAATTTATTGTTGATTAAGCCAGGTTGAGTGCATCGGTAACTAATAATCTATCTAATTTTGCAATCGCAAATCTTAAATTCATCGTTTCTTGATTAAGTGCAAATATAATGCTCAGATAATTTAAATTACAAGAATAATCCTAACTAATTGATAAAAGTGCAACTATAACCCGATGGCACTATTTATGGCATTGACCACGGATAAAATGACTAAAATACCCTATGGCCTAAGACCTGAAGTATTAGGACAATTTTCCCCCCACCATTACCACCCTTATTCCCGGCCATCACCACCACCGCTCACTGCCATCTCACCAGCAACCTCACTCTAACTCCCCTACAAACACCCGTCCCCCACTACGATGACACTGTTGTATCACCACCTGACACCACACAACACCATCCCGCCACCATTCCAAACCACCACCTCAATCGCTCAATCCTGCCGCCTAAATCGCTCATCACTCATCGCTAGAGCTGGAGCCCCAATTGCTCTATGTTGGAGCCATCTAAGATCCACCGCCACCTCAATCACTCATCCACCCACTGTCAGAGGAGGAAATTATTGACACGGTGAAGGAGGCGGCGCTGGTTTACTGGGTGAGCTGGGTGACTGGTGCCCGGTGGCTGGAGGCGGTGGCGTAACAGGGGATATAAAGGCTTGGGTCAGGGAGGAGGATTTTGTTTTGTTTTTCCTACATTATAAATCCTGGTA
Source organism: Rubia peregrina (assembly GCA_032355705.1). NCBI lineage: Eukaryota > Viridiplantae > Streptophyta > Magnoliopsida > Gentianales > Rubiaceae > Rubia > Rubia peregrina. The sequence goes on along the minus strand of JAULKK010326860.1, from coordinate 7,075 downwards.
AGAGCAAGAAATATTATTCCTACTTATATATTAAGGCGGAGGTTGGAAAATTGAATCAAGAACATGGGAGAGAAGAAGAATTAGGGTTAGGATAGTAAATTCATTTTTATTTTGTTTTATTTTTTCAAAGGGACAAAAAGGACATTTTTATCAAATTCAGGCTTAAATTTGCCGGAATGGGTATTTTTGTACTATCTCTTATTATCTAGGTTTATATTTGCACTTTCAATTATCAAAAAGTTATATTTGCACTGATCTGAATTATATAAGGTTATGCATGCACTTTTCTCTGAAGGGATTTATGGGTACTTGATGATGTGCGTGAGCGTGTTCTCACACTTTTTTATGATTAGTAATCGTGTCACTCATTTTATTAGATGCCATCTTCGTAGTGTTTAGGATTGCTGTCAGTTCTACCTACATTGTCGATAGGGTTTGAAACGTCTTTTTACCATATCATCTAAGGCTTTGCTCCGATGTTTCAGAACACCATGTCGCTACTCTCTTCCCTAAATGCACAAAGAATGTTGCATCTGTGTTGATAATTGTGAACCCAAAGCCCTGTCTTCTGTGTCCAACCATCATAGTAGTATGTCTCCAACCATGATTGACTTCTTTATATGTTCCTCCTTCGTTGGTACCTGATGTATTCCTAGATGAAGAGTATGGTCGAGGGTTGAAGCTTCTACGTCAGTCCAATGTGCATTTTCATTTTCCTACCTTATTATAGTGTGGATAGCCATTGGTATCTGATCTATTAATATACGTGACTGGTCTATCGTTGCCATGTTCCTAAATCACCATATCGCCTAGATTGTTATGCACGAGAGTTCCCTGTCTTCAAATCTTCATGTTCTAATGCTATATTGAATCATTGTTTTAGTCACTCTCTTAGTGATAGCGGCATTATGTTGTTAATATCTAATCCCAACATGTTGTGCTGCCAGACCCTCTTCGAGAAAACCCACTCGAACAACATATGCTCTACTGATTCCTCATTCACGTAGCACATATGACATTTGGTTGATAATGTTCATCCTCATTTTCGTAGGTTTGAATTATTGGGGGTCACCCCATGTATCATTCTCAATATTAGGAATTTCATGTTTTCCATGAAGGTTAGCATTCCATATAGTCTACTATATGCGATCCTCTTTTTGATTTATTGTGTTGGGAGTGGATACTAAGGGTTGTAATCTCCTATTTTCCTCACATGCTTTGTGGCAGCCAGATTTCACCGTGTATTTTTCCAAGATTTATATTCCCCGCACATGATAATCATATGGTAAAAAATGGTGTAGTGGGATGTGGATTTTAGTGACTTCTCCAAGCTTTGTTGTTATATATTAAGTCGATCACTTTGAACTCATAACTTCATAAAATATCACTATCAAAACGGATTTGATCGTGCTGATTTGGTATCCAGTTTTCTTGGATATTTACCTTATTCCCCGTGATGATCTCTCATTTCATATGAGGCTTAATAAGCTTCATTCTACAAGAATGTACCTCCGCCCCCTTGAGTCCCTTTGCTTTGTTTTGGTTTGTAGAAACTCGTGACTTCTGCCGTACTTAGCCATGAATAATTTATAAGGAAAAATGACTCCTTGTCCATTAGTATTGACCATGCTTATTTTGCTAACATAGCTTGGTTAATATCTTACGTTGAGCGCATTCCCAGACCGCTACTCCACTTTGATGCATATATGAACCTCGTCATATGTTTATCCACCTCTTTTGTCGTTTCCTCTAGAATCATGAATTTTCCGATGGTGTATTGCGATAGGGCAGCTATAACGTGCTTACTCAACGTGATCCGACCCATTTACTGATAAATGGTTATTCCTTTATGTTGTGATCTTTGTTACGATCTTGCGTTGCATGCTCTTGAACAGTTTCACCTTCGGACCCTCCAAAATTATGTTGTGGCCCGAATATCTTCCCTTTAGGGGGCTTAGGCTTTGTGTTGAAAATGTGTGCGATCAATTTATTGCGTATGAACCTCCATTAGGGCTAATTAAGAAGAAAAATTGTTAAATTTACGTCTTTACCCTGAATATGCCGCAAGGTTTAGCTTTGCAGCTAGTTTCCTAACTCATTCCCATGTCACTTCTAATATCTATATGCAATCGTTCGTGAACATTATTTTTGAAATTCTCAAAACTGCTCTTCTGTATTGTATTCCTTTGCACACCGGATTGAATGGGATAGATAGTGCCTCTTGACATTATATGAAAAAAAAACAGTGACATGGTATAACCCTGCCTCAATCTTTGCCTTGGTTCAAAAGATTTAGAGCACTCTCCATTGATTTTGACTAAATCTGTTATTGTAGTTACTTAATCCATTACCCAATTAAGCCACACCCCAGGAACCCTATCCACTCCATGATTCCCCTCCCCCAAAGACCTATATGACTCTAGTATACGCTTTGCTCATATATTTATATATGTACATAGTGTGGGTGTGTGTGGGTGTATGTGTATATATATGTGTGTCTATACACACACATGCATGGGAATGGTTCTATTAACACCCTACACCTATTTTAACACCAAATCTCAACCATCTATTTAACATAATCTCATGGTTGGGATTAATTTACTAAAAATAGATTTAATGAATGAGTGAGATTATGATAAATGGATGGTTGAGATTTGATGTTAAAATATGTGTTAAAATAAGGGTGTTAATAGAGCCCTTTCTCCCCCCCCCCTCTCTATATATAAGTTGAGACCTTTTCCCCTTGTTTTGTGCTTTCTAATATTTTCTACCCTCTCATGCGCTACTAATGCGTTATCAATTATGGATCTACACTGAACAAACAACGCTTGATTTCCTGAAATAAGACACCTCATAATTTGTGTAAGACCATTAGTCATGATTTTCGTTATCACCTTATATGTCACATTGCATAAACTTATCGATCTTAAGTCTGAAGTTGAGTTGGTACCTTTACTTTTTGGATAAGCATAATGTTGATGTGATTTCACTCCCTTAGAATTTCCCCACTTGCAAAGAACTCTTGTATTGCCTTGGTAAGGTCATGCCCACCTCCTTCTAGTAGTGTTGGTAGAAACTTGTTGGGATTATGTCAGGGCTTGGGGCCTTCCACTTCCCCCATTTGTAAGACTTCCTTTTTTACTTCCTCCTCTGTTACTTGTGTTGTTAGTTCTTTCTGCTGGTCAATGACTCTGTTTAGCAGAGCTATGCTTATAAACAAAGCTGACTTATTTTGAAAGTAGGGAGAGACCAGCTTCTGTCCCTCCAATATAGCTTATGATTTCCAAATAAACTATTTTTAGCACTTTACCAAACACTAAAAAAATGTTTTTCTTATAAGCAAAGCATCTTATAAGTTCTGCCAAACATAGCCAATATTCACCGAGGGTTGAATGAGTTGAAGAACGTCTTCAAAACTTAATTGCCCAAATGCATCTTGGGCATTACATATTATTTCACACGTTGTACTGATATGTTCCACTACTAGGTCATGTTGTTCCATTGCATCCGTAACCTATGCTCTGAGTCATCTTGAAGCTGCACTATGTGATTTCTCCCTCGTCTCTTCCTTGCCTAGTTGTGAAAGAAACTCATGTTATTGTTCCAATCTTTGAACCAGCCTGTTTTTACCCTTTGATTCCAAGAGTCATTTTGCAGTGTGAGAATGTCACCAAGGTCTTCTGAGGAAATACTAGCAAAGTCAAAATTGTTTCTCTTATGTAATACATGGATCTCTTTCTCATTTCGTCAAATGCTCTTCTATGTGCATCATACATTTTTTTATGCTCCAATTACTTATCATCTGCACTGTGTTGGCCAATTTATGCTCAATCATGTTTGTTTTTCTTTGGTGCAGCATTCTCTATTGGTAATGTGTCTTGGTCTGGCATCTGCCACAATGCTTTGACAATTTCTCTAACCTCATCATGGCGAACCCAAAAAGGATTCAAACTTTACATTGCCTTAGTTTCTGGCATGTTTATTTAGATGATGTGTTTTGAGGGTTAGTGTGTCGTGATTTGACCTTATGATGGAATGATTTCTCAACATATATCTCAAGAATTTATTGAATAGTTACTAGTTCAGAAAACCTCTATCTAGTCTCTCGATTATCAATTGATCCTCCTTCATTTCATTAGACCATGTGAACTAGTGACTCTTATTTTGAAGTTCAGTCAGCTCTGCCAATTGTAATACTTCAAACAGATCACACGTGTCTTGTGTTTTGACTTAACTCCCTCCTTTCTTATCCTCATTCCCCAGTGCTTAATTAAAATCCCTTATAATCACAAGTGGCGATGAGTTGTTGGCTAATATGCTCTTCAACGCATTCAATACTTCCTTCATGTCCTCTTGACAGGATATCCATACAACAATAACAACTTCCTGAAATTATGAATCTACACTGAAAATGCTATACGTTCAAAAATATTAAATTATAAATTGAAAATTGTATCACCAATAAATCAAATTGGGGTATTCATTGCACTCTACAATTGATTAAATTTGATTAAATAATTTCATTTTATCAAAACATATTTTCGTACTTAATGAATAAAACAAATGAATTAATGATGCATTTGAGTCATCTTTATTTGGAAGCCATTTTTTACCAACGGAATTCGTAATAAAATAGACATTTGTCGATAAGCTTGGACTCGTTTGGCTAAAATATAGTAGTAATCTAATGTTATTATATAATTAAAAATATAGTGAAGACTAATGTGATATATTCATTTTTGGTTAAGGGAATTAGTTAAGGAGTTGATGATCTGATGTTAAATTCCCACAATATCCAGATTTTTATTAATACTTTTATCGAGTTTATTGCGTAACGACCATTATGGAATGGACTTCCATCTTTCGTTTCTGGATGAGCCGATTTGGACTGGCTCAATGTTATGATATGGGGACTGATTAGGAAATAAGAAAATTAGGAAGGGACTCAATTGGCAATTTAAACTCACCACCAGTTTTAAGAAGATTATTGAAGGCAACATAGTTTGAAGGTGAAAACCACTCTTTCTGAGTGTTAGATTTCAGTTTGTTAGGAGCGGTTATGAACGATGAATATATAAACATTATAACAGGTATTAGGAGGGTATCGTTTGATGAAATCATAAGCTTTATGCTTGTATTCTCTTCTCTAAAATCCTTATGGTCTTTCTCATCTATCTCTATATTTTCTCAGCTGCAAAGCTGCATATCAATATAATAATTCAATTTTTGGTTTAATCTTCTTGTTCATAACCAGGGGCGGAACCAGGGGGCGAGGGGTGCCGGCGCCTCCCCTAGGATCCGGTTGCCTGGAATTTAGGGTTAGGGGCCACCAGAATCCATGGTTCCGCCTCCCCTAAGATTTGTAGAGCCCTCCGCTGCGGTTCCTCCTCCGTCCAGCGGCAACATCCCGAGAATGAAGACGATCCATTTTTTTGTTTTCTGAATAATCAAAATGACGTCGTTTTGATCAGTTAAACGACATCGTTTTGATTAGGCTTGAGTCCCAATCGGCCCAAGAAGGCATAAAAAACCCTAAAGTGAGTCTTCTTCGTCTTCCTAATTTATGCTCAAGTCCGCCATCCTCGGCCCTCTCCAGCAGTGCAGCTCCATCTCAAACGAAGTCTGTCACTTCGCTGCGTCCGAGCTTAAAGTGGGCGTCGCCCGTTCATCTGTGCCACTCCGCCGTATATCCGTCGCGCGGACAAGGGCATCACCGTTCGTCCGGCAGCGTCTCTGACTCTGACCTAAATCAAGGTATGCGAGCCTGCGAGAGAGGGGAATTGAAATTTATGAATTGCATATTTGTGGGAAAATTTTCTTGCGTTCCGACTTCTGAGTTCGATTTTCTTGTGTTTGTATAACTTGTAAGTGTGTAACCTGTGTAGAATTGAATAACATATAATATTTGTGTGAAATTTTGAAAGTAGCTGCATATTTGTGTGAAAAAGCTGCATATTTGAATAGCATAGCATATAATATTTGTGTAGAATTGAAAGAAGAGTTCGATGCTGATTGTTGAAGATGCTGAAACCATGCTTCTCCCAGTTGATGAAGGTGAGTATTGATATTTGGCCACTTCTGAGACTAGACATCCCACCGGAGGATGAAAATCCTCCAATTCAACTGATTGGGATGATTAAAATATACATGCATTATGCATATATATTTTATATACTCATCTAGAATTCTGATGAATGTGCCCATGTTAGCTCTCTGTTAATTTTATGTAATGAGGAACATTTGTGTGAAATTTTGAATAGAATATTACGTGTTGTGTTGAAAGTTGAAACTCGAATCTGTGGAGTGTGGACTGTGTGAAGTTGTGAATTGATATATGATTTTCTAGTGTTTGTTGACTTGAATATGTATCCAATTTATGTATGAATTAATTATAGCTATTAAGAATTTAATTTGACATATTTTTCTTATTTGATGTTATTATGTTAAATAGGTTATGGATAAATTCTTATACAAAAACTTGGGTGAGACGGTCTCACTCTAACTTATAGTGAGACGGAGGGTTTAACTACAGTTACTTTAAGATGGGAGATGACATGAGATATATTTTGCAATTTTTAAAAGTTCACTTAGTTCTTTGTCTCACCATAACTTATGATGAGACGGTCTCATACGAGTCTTTCTCAAATTCTTAATTTGAAGTAGTATATTATCTATTTCCAGTGTAATTTAGTGGCCGGAAAAAAAATCCAAATATAATTTAGCGGCCGAAAAAAAAATTGTCTGTGTAAATCAGCCTCCCCTAAAATACTGTGTTGGTTCCGCCACTGCTTTCCACCCAAACTGTGTGCTATAGCAACTGGGGAAGTATCAACCAACAAACAGCACCTTATATGTGTCGATCGAAGCGTAATTTTCAAGAACAAGAAAAAAACGGGCAGTTTGAATCAATTGAAGAATTCTTTAAACGGACATAAAAATCAAAGGAGAATATCCAATATTCCTCAATTTTTTTTATTTTTTTTTGATAAATATTTCATATCATTAATTATTATACTGGGAGAGTTCGACCCTCCATTACAGATTTTGCTAGATTATGTGCGTCTACTACACA
>JAULKK010326839.1:0-11100 GCA_032355705.1 Rubia peregrina | reverse complement strand
ATATAAACGTGAGATAATTTTTAGTACCCTAACTACTTTACATAAGTGCAAATGTAACCTAAAGACTATATTCTGGCATTGGCAAGCCATTTTCGGCCATTGACCGACGGGTAATGTCTAAAATGGCCTTTGGGCCAAATACAAAATCTATAAGACAAAAATAGCCTTGCCTTACCGCTGCTCCACCACCTCCACCACCAGCCCACCACTACTGCACCGCCTCCACTGGCCACCACCTCATGCCACCACCACCACTAGCCAATCGCTCACCACAACGCTGGCAAGAACATTGACGGAGAGCAATGCCTTCCCCCGCCACCTCCACCCATCACCACCTGAGCCCCGCCACCTAGCCCAGCCACCATCACAACTTTGTTCAGCCCCGCCACGCCCCACCACCTAAACCCAACATCATCATTCTTTCCTCCTCCGCCACCTAAGCCTACCATCAGCCCCGCGGAACCCTAACTTCACCTTCGCCCCCACCTCTGCTTTGTCGCCAACTAGGGCACTGTGATCTTCCCGACCCTAACTCCTTACCATAAATATAAAAAATGATAGAGTACTTTTGATACAAATATGTATACATATTATTTATTTATTATATATGACAGTCTTATTTTAGACCGGCTAATTGTAAATACGAACATTTTATAGTTAGTGAGATTAATAAGACAATTTGATATTTACTTTTATTTATTGTAATGAGATACACATAATTATGATAACATTTCAAAATGAATCTCAACATATAAATAACTACTTTTTGAAAAATTGAATGAAATATTATAAAAATAATCAATTTTATTGTATTAAAATTAATTATTTCATTTCGTAACTCATATAGTTTTCCTTAGAAAACAAAAATTTAAATGAACTTCATTTTCAATTTAAATGTAAGAAATAAAATGTACATAAAACTTAATTCTAATATTTTAATTAATAATATCGCGCAATGCGTGACAGTACTTTGCTAATTATACATAATTGAAATTATAATTAGCTAAATATAATTTAAAAAGTCCACTGAAAATATAAAGAACACTCAGAATATTGAAGCGGGAGATGACAGCGATATGTTGGAGAGAAATGCATGCTGACTCTGACTAATTCAATCCGAGAAAAGAGATGGCAAGGCCAAGTCAACTCCAAAGTTTTGCAAGCTGATATATCTGCTACTAGCCTACTGCTGCTAGTGTTAATCTCAAAGTCTCATGTTGCAAACAATAATAGAATTTTGGGAAAAACTCATTCATGCCCTCCAGTTCTTATGTTTTTGCAGATATACCACCGATCTTTTTTTAAAGTGCATACATACCCCTGTCGTGGTCTGAAAAATTGGTCAATTTTGGTCATTCCTGGATTCAATAGAAATGACCGTTTTCTCTGAATCTGGGAATGACCGAAATTAAACTGTCATTTCTATTGAATCCAGGAATAATCGAAATTGACCAATTTTTCAGACCACGACAGGGATACGTATACACTTTTAAAAAGCTCGGGAGTATATCTACACAAACACAAGAACTAGGGGGCATAAATGAACTTTTTCCTAGAATTTTCGAAAGAGATGCAAGTCTTCTAGTGTAGAAAAACAATTAAAAACAAAGGTATGAATTTTATATGCAATTCAAGGTTATAAAGAACTGGAACTACCGAGTCTAATTACATGTTTTTGATATTATTTCAATTATTGTTGAAATTGATATGGCAAAAGAGGAAATTAATATAAATATTTAAATGTAATCAAAGATTATATATTTCCGGTTTTAAAAAAAAAATCATATTTGGCAATAATTCATAAAGCGTAAAAATGAATTCAAATTTTTTTACTTTGTTTAACGAATAAATTTTCTTTTTTGAATTGTATGTTATGAATTATAAACTGAAAATGTTTCAATGTCTAGAGATGCAATGGATGTGTAATGGTTGGTCGTAAAAGACATTACGCAACAAAAATTGTATAATTTTAACACGTCGTATTGAAGATAAATATTTAACTGTGAATTTGAAGTTAGTACGTGTAGGAATAAATTTACCTAGGCATTTTTCTAGTTTTTTCTTTCATTTTTTCCTCTTGAATTTGAGAAGTCATTTGTGACTTGTAGAGATGACAATAGTGTGATGATGCTGTCTTTAGAACCTAAAATAATGGTTATTATAATGAGGTTTAATATAGTATAAAATAAGAAATGGGAGAAAGCAATTTTATAAAAATAAGCCTCATTTCATTTGAAGGCATTAACAATGTTATGGACATTTAGAAATAAAACGCTCTTTGTGTTCAATATGCTGATATTAAAAAAGATTACCTTATGGACATGATTAGATGAACTTGTGGGAAGCAAACAACAACTCAGATTGAGGACATTGTTAGTGTAGGCAAATGAACAAAATAAAATTCAGCAGCCTGATGAATATTTCAGGGGCCAGTTCATGACCATCCTTAACAGAGCATGAATTTATGTATGTTAATTACATGCTTTTAATGCTCCAAGCTTGTTAAAGACATGTTACAAGCAAAAGGATTGTTCAATTTATCTAAGAGACTACAACAACCATAATTTCTTATGGTTAGAGGCTAATTGTAGAAAAAGACATTTTAAATATGTGACAAAAACTATTTACTTATTTATAGCCTTGTGTTGGAGTTAGTCTAATTTTAGTGCCTTCCCCTCTGTTGTTGGTACTCGAAGGTCCTCACTTTCAAGCTGGGATAGAAGGTTCTTTTTGGCTTTTGATCCAAGTGGTTGACAAACTCCATAACCTGTCATTTAAAAAGCATGCATTATATTTTCATTTAAAATTAGAAGTAAGCAAAAGTATTTATGAGCTATGATTATTATATGAAATTAAATAGAATTGCACCTTTAACAGGTAGTTGTTCTGGCATAGCAAGTGAAGTTTGAAATTCCAAAGTTGGTCGATCATCAACATTTTTTGGCAAACGTAGAGTTGAACCCTGTCCTTGGAAAGATGACTTTTCAGTAAAATTAGTAACCTGCCTGACTTGCCACTAACTCTTACAATCAATTTTTTTATCACTCTGAAAACCAAAACGTCAGTAAAAATTAACCAAAAGCATATATCTCAGTTCATAGCCGAAGAAAGTAACAACGTAAAAAGCCTAAACATCATAAAATTTCTAATTACACCTATTTAAATACATAAATTATGAAAGAGACAAATATGGCATGGTTGTAGTCGATCTTATAAAGACATATTCCAATCAACAAAAGCAAATCTGTGATCATTTAATAGAAGAAGTGCATTGACAAATTTTGATTGAAAAGCAAGCGTAGTATAGCAACACAAAACACCATAATACTCCATGCATAAAAGAAAAGCTGACATCACAGCTTTCCAAGGTAACATTTTCTCACGTATTAGTTATTTTCTAAAAATAAATTATGTTTTTTTCATCTTATAATCTAGGTATAAAATGCATATACCTGCAATTGTGACCATGGTTGTACTGCAACTGTTATATATCTTATTCAACTATGCTTTACTGCTATATTTACATGAAGCTCGTACATATCCTAATGCTATATTTAAACTACTCTACACAGATAGATAACATGACGATACAGCTGATACAAAATCTCTATACAACTAGTTAGCTCAACCAAGATGAATATATTAGAATAAGATGCATATAGCTGTGACATCCAACAAGTGAGTGTGTGTTTTTGTCTGCTGCAACAAAAGGCATGCAGTAATCTGAATTGGGTTCGAGGGAAGTTGTAAATTTTGAAATTTTCAGGTCCCAATACACATCAACTCGCTTGTGATGGACACCGTAGGATTCCAGCCCTTTCTTGTTCCAAATTTGCCGTTTTTTAGCTCTGTCTTGCATGAACATTCAGTTCCTTCAAAAAGGCCTTCAACCAAGGCAAAAAGAGAGTGGCCTATTAGAGTATTCAACCAAGTTAGACTGACATGACCAAAATGGGCATTGTATTTTGCTCTATGGATGCAGAACACAAAGTTTTCTGCAGAATTTGGTGGTACACACCAACAGATTAATACTTTTTGGATCAATCTGGCAAGAGAAGATGATGTTTTTTGTCCTTCAATTCGTTCTTTATGCTTGGAAAAACTGAGATCTTTCCTTTCTTCTAACCTTTTGACAATAAATTAAATGACATAATGCTAAATGGCTAAATTTACCAAAAGCCTAAAATAGTCTCATATATCCATATTCTTCAATATTTGGATTCATTCCCTTGTCTAAAGTGCTAAACTAATCAGTTAGAACACAAGTAAATCACACCAAAAAATTTAATTCTTTAGATTTTATTAATAGACACAAAAGAAAACTTCTTACACAAAGAATTCAAAATGACTAAATTACACCAATGAAGACAATTTTATTCTGATAAATTTCACTGATGAAGGTAAGAAACATGTGAATATCCAAGATAAATAGTAAAAAATACAACGTCAAAATAAAAGTCGCAACACCGAATGTTTGTTGTAGAGTACATAAGACAGTAAAACATATAATGAATCATCATCAATCAGCACTAATAGTCCATGAAAAGAGAATAAGTTTTTCAGCTCATCCGAGTGCGTAAGACAATATTTTCAAAAAATGGCACACACATAGAAGCATTATGTCGCACACCTATCTAGAAATCTTAATTCAGTAAGCAACACGTTAGATGGCATCATATGCAAAAACTTACAAATATTTGTAAAGTTCATAATAAATTCATAAGGGAATTGTATTAATGTAGGATTGTTGGTACAGTTAAAAAGTTCAAATCTAGAAATTAATGATCGGTAAGCCAGTATAACTGTGTAAATAAAGCACATTAGGTACGAAGTGTGAAAAAGAACTTATGTTGCTAAAAAAGACAGTGAAAATAAACACAACGGCTTAGACTGTATCCATTATCTCTCAATAACAATAAGACAACTGATCACAAAAAGCACAATCAGAACAAAACTGCAACAATGGCAATAGAAGCATAGAAATACAATATAATTTATTTGAAACTCCACTAATGCATAAGTTTAAATGCATAATAACTATCGGTTTCAAAAAGAAGACAACGACATTATCCCATGCACTTAGGTTGCTCAAATAACTGGTGAAAATCAACACGACGGTCTAGGCTATATCCACAATCTTTCAATGAGAAAGGCAACTCATCACATAAACTATAATCACAACAAATCTGCAACGATGGCAATAAAAGCATGGAAATAGAATGAAATTTATCTAAAACTCCACTGATGTATAAGTTTAAATGCATAACTATCAGTTTAAAAGATGACCATCACATCATCCCATGTTCCCAGCTTGTTTATAATGTTAGGTAAGATTGATTGTTCATATTTTTGGGCCTTGCAGAGGAAGTAGGCAGTGGCGCCGTCATCAGAAACCACTGATGCTAACACCCTGCTCTCTCAATTTACAAAAAACAACTGAAAACAATAGAGATCTCTTTCCATAATCTTTCAATAAGTAAGACAACTCACCATAGAAACCACAATCACAACAAAATTACAACGACGGCAATAGAAACATGGAAATACAATATAATTTATTTGAAATTCCACTGATGCATAAGTTTAAATGCATAACTATTAGTTTAAAAGAAGACAACCACATCATCCCATGCACTTAGGTTGCTCAAATAACTGGTGAAATTGAAGACGATAGCCTAGGCTGTATCCACAATCTTTCAATAAGTAAGGCAACTCATCATAGAAACCACAATGACAAAATATCTGCAACGATGGAAATAATAGCATGGAAATACAATGCAATTTATTTGAAACTCCACTGCATATAAGTTTAAATGCATAACTATCAGTTTAAATAAAAGAAGATAATCACATCATCCCATTTTCCCAGCTTGTTATAGTGTTAAGTAAGATTGATTGTTCATATCTTTTTCCCTTACAGAGGAAGTAGGCAGTGGCGCTATCATCAGAAATCACTGATGCTAACACCCTGGTCTCTCAATTTATTTACAAATAACAACCGACAACAATAGAGAAAATATCCACACCGATGGTGAAACTAGAAAAATATATTCACCAAGATATGACTGATGACAAGAGCCTATTTTCTCCACACTGAAGACAACATATAACAATACATACGGCTTAAACACTGATGTTCAAAGTAAGAAAAAATTATTCAACAAAAATCACTGATGCCAATTGCCCACTGCCTCTATAGCGATGATAACTGATGACAATACACACGCTTAAACAATAGGTTTCATGAAACTGGAAACAAATACAATGAGTACAAAAAAACATACCAATTCCATCAGCCTCTCGGACGTCGATTGACTTAAGGGGACGCTTTAAAGCATCCTGCTCTCCCCTCCGCTGCAACAATTTTTCCCTCGCCTCAGGTGATAACTCAGCATAAGTCTTTCTCCTCTTAGCTTTTCTATCTTATCGGTCACCAGCCTCCATCAATTTTTTTCAAAATCGATGTAAACGAATAAAAAAGGGCATGATAACCAAGACTAATGGCCATCTGGGAATCCAAACAGAGCAGATTCTTAATTGGAAAGAGAAATAGAAGAGGCTCAACTACTTGGTGAAAAACTGAATTCGAAGGAAGGAGAAACATAAGTGGCTCAATTTATAGCTAAAAATTTAATTCGAATAGGCGCAGATATTTTCAAACCCAAGAGTGGGCAAAAACTCAGGCAGGAGGAATGAATGCTGTGTGAAAACAACAGAAATTACTGTCGTGCCAATACAAGGGGAAAAATGGAGGGAGCTAAAGTGAAGGGCATGTCAACAGATCATAACGATGTCATTTTGCACTGCCACCACAGATGCGACGATGGAGACATCTGGCAGAGAGAAGGGCGAAGATGGCGACAAAGGAGCAACGGTTTTCGTTGGACTTTCTGGAAGATAATTTCAGTCAAAAAATGAAGAGACTGGAACAGAGGAGAAGAGAGAACAACATAATATCAAAAAGGTACGGTGGAAACGAAAAGGCTGTGGAAAAAAGGGACAGAAAAGTGAAATGAAAATGACACACTTCCCCCTGACGACAGTGTGTCAACTAAAGGATTTGAAACATTTTTATTAGTAGTAGCCGGGAGATGAAGCCCGAGTTCGTTATTTTCTCATTCAACATTTAATTCAATCTTGACCATATATATATATATATATATATATCTATTTTGAATTAGTCAAAAATTAATATATTACATAAATCTAATGTTGTAGTTTTTCTTTAATCAGTTATTCATATATGGTGGGGAAATGCCTAACAATTATTACACTTAGTGGAATTAATGTCCAAACTAACTAGTTTCTAGCAATAACAACCTATTGCAAAAGTATTTAAATTACATGTCATCTAGATTGATCATCTATACTATTACAGATTAGAAATTTAATAAAACTATAACGTTGCTTTCAGGGATATTAAGTCGCTTCCTGTAAAAATCATGACCAATTGACACAGAATAACGTATCGCACATCAATATCACTACACCAAATATGGATCTTCTACAAATGTAGCACGTACCACTTGATAAAAAATACTATCTATGTTGTCCAAATTGTAAACAACTTGATGGAATCCCTTATACAAAAATATAAACCCAACCACGAACACACGATTTGTACAACCAAATCGAGAACAAAACATTGATGCAAACAACTAAATTGATCATCATGAACACACCGATTTAATCAATTAGGTTGAAGAACTAGACTAGTGTATGGCGACAAATTCTACACTTATTTAATAACATACACATTCAAAAATAAATTATAATAAATCTTTGTTTCACATCACAGAAAATTGAAGAAAAAATAGATATTTTGTGAGGGAGGGAAAGACGGAGTGCTACCTATGCGGGCATAGTTAATTGCAGTTCAACTAATTTTACTTTAGTGTAGTTAATTTAACCTAGATAATTGTATTGGAATGTAGCTTAAATTAATTAGGGCGAAATACCCAAATGATCATATATAATTTTTGAAAGTATCAATATAACCCTCAGTTTTTGAAATTGTCAAAATAACCCTAAATTTCTATCAAAAGTGTTGAAATAACCCTGCCTTGTGTTGAATGTGAAAAATCTGGTGTTGACCATTCTGGAAACAGTAGATGATTTCACACTATTAAAACAAAAGGTTAAATAAATACTTTCTACAAAACATAAAGTTAGTTCCGCGCATTTTTTAAAACATAAGGTTATATCATCACATTTTAAAAACACATAAGGTTCTGAAAAAAGAAGAAGGTTATATCAGTTCATAATGGAAAAATACAAGGTTAAATCAGTATATTTTTCAGAAATATAAAGGTTAGATCAGTATGTACTACAAAGCTTCTTATACAAGAAATAAGACATTCAACATTCAACATTGCACATTTTCTAAGCTACCTACAACTACACAACAAATCCAAACATACAATCATCCAATAAAAGAAACACAATCCATAGTAGAGAGCTAATGCCTACGGGAACTAATTCATCCTAAACCCAGCATTTGGAAATGATTTCTAGGTGGATAACTAAACACCGAAGTTCAACAATTTGAGCTTGATCAGATAATTTAATCACAACAACATACTCAAAAATATCAAAACACCCGCCGAGAGCATCGACATCAACTCACTCTCCCTTGTTCATACGAATCCCAATAATATTAAAACCCTATATTAAAAAATACAACAACATTACACTCAGTTGGGCTTAGGGGATAACCACAACACGAGTTCACAAACTCATCATATACACCATTATTAAATACACCTACCAAGAACATCAACATCAACCCCTTATCCCATGTTCATGCAAAACCCCAACAACATTGAAATCCTAGGTTGAAGAAAACAAAAACATCACACTCATATGGTATTGGAAATCATCACAAAACAACTACACAAACTTAGCACCAAAGGTCATCCATCCAAACATCAATCTGGACAGAAAACATAAAAATGAACAAAACCCCATACTCTAAACCTAATCTACAGCATATCCATATTGAATGAACGAAAAGAGAAAAATGGCAAAATTTAAACTCAATATCACATTAATCAACCATATTGGGGGGAAATTCACACTAGTGGAGGATGGCCTATTAAAGGAACCACTTCAAAGGTGGTTCCTTCCGATTTATGAAGAACCACCTTTACGAAGACCTTCCGACATTGGAACTGCCTCTATTCAGGCCGCCCTTGTTTTAGAAGACGGTTCAAAACGTTTGGAAGAAGGTTCGGTTTGGACTGCCTTTAAATGTTCTGGGTTAAAGTAAATTCCAATAATAACTACCTTTAATTGTTAGGTTTCAAATGTGGTCATACCCAGGTGACTTTGTTGGCCCAAAGTTCCGAACTCAGAATAGTCGCTCCGACATTACTTCAGAACTTGGATGGGCTGGTTAAATCACCAATGAAGGTGAGAATTAAGTTCTTCATTCAAAACTCTTTCTAGAAGCAGTTTCGCAATTGGAACTGTGTCATAGTTTATGGTAGAAGGACTAAAGGAGTCGCGACCTCAGAACTAACGAGACTGTTCAACTTATAGCTTATTTTGAAACGAGATTGTCATTGGGAAAAACCAAACAATTGTAAACCAACTAAAAATTGGGGTTTGATGATTAGCTAATTGGGGAAGGTGTGTGTGACATTCAGTAGTTGATCACATGTAATTAATTATACTTGAATTGTGTTGAAGTTAAGGGCTATGGTTTATGTGGTATTTAGGGTAATGTGTTCTATGAATGGGGAAGGTTTAGGATGTTTTTGTGTTATTTTGGTGAATTCCACTAATTTATGACATTTGAATGTAGGGTGTTTGCAGCGGATCTTATTGAACTCATTGGTAACAATCTTAGAAATTTACCCGATTACATTCATGCATCGAAGAATGATGTGGTGCGTGCACGATGTCCATGTAGGTATTGTAAAATATGATATATATTTGAAGCCTTACATAATGAAAAAGGAAGACATTGTATAATGGCTCCAAACATTCGGTTTTGAGTGCAATTTGAAAATGATGAACTTTAAGGCCAAATTTGGGTGGACGGAAAAAGGTATGACAGAGACACTTGATTTATTAAGGAATTGCTTCCTAAGGGTAATCTTATGCCTGATAGATCGTATGCAGCGAAAAGGATTCTCTGCCCAATGAGACTGGAATTGGAAAAAAAATCCACGCATTCCCAGATGATTGTATTTTGTATAGGGGGCAGAAGGATGAGTTACTAGAAATATGTTGGGTGTGTGGTGAGTCTAGGTACAAGATGAAGCAGGGTGACATTGCCATGGGTGCAGAAGTGGGGTCTGGATAGAAAAAGAAGACACCGGTTAAAGTTTTGTGGTATCTCCCAACTATACCACAGTTGAAAGAATTTTTTCACATGCGAGGAAGATGCCAAGTTATTGCATTGGAATTCAGAAAGAGTTAAACTGGAAGATGATTTTTAGGGGGAAGATGAGTCTCGTCCATTTGCATCAATAAATCCCTAGCTCTCTTTACTTTGTTAATCGCAGCTCCATGGACGGCTCGGTACTCATATTTTCTATGAAACCCCAAAGACAAGTGCTTGTGCTCAAACTAAGCAGAGTCATAATAATTTAGGCACAAGCGTCTTTCAGCCATTGCAACTCCCTATTTTTTAGCATAGCCATGATGAATCCCCCATAAGGGAGATCTTTCTTCTTCCCAACCATGGCCTTTAGCATTTAATTTATGATTGTATAACTAGGGTTTATCTTAGCACCTTCCATGACGTAGTAAAATAGCATCAAATTCCCTATAGTAGGCTCGCAAGCATGGCCCCCACATTAAGAGATGCATTAATAACACCTACATCATACTTTTCAGCCTAACCCGATGTCTATAGAAATATTTTCTAGCCATAGCTACAGGGCATAGGGGTGTGTACTCAGTAATTTCAGGCCAATGTTGTTGGTGAAAAATTTATAAAGGCCCATTGGGACGTGTCGCCGTACCTCTCAAAGATACAATTTATAAGCCCTAAATGCTTACTAAATACAATTAAGTAGATAATGGAAAATTGGGGTCATCCATAGAGAAGAGGGATTTTTCTAAGCGTTTACACATATAAGGTTGGATATA
>JAULKK010326811.1:0-11101 GCA_032355705.1 Rubia peregrina | reverse complement strand
TTCATTACCTATGGGGAATGCTATCACTTGTGTTTCAAAGATCAACATTCATTTCTTCTTAGTTAGTAATTCACAAAAACAAACAATGACCATTTGCAAACCTCATCGACAATCACTTTAGACAAACAACGCCTAAAGGTATTTCGTCAATGACATTATACATGAAGAACCATGGATTTGATAACAACTACAAGCATTAAACCAAATGCCTAGCCATATAACCAAACAAATATTTTATTAGACTAAACCTAGAACAAACAACATTAAAGGTAGAAACAAGCCCAAGACATTCCTTGGATAAAGAGTAAGTAGCTTTAATCAACCTAATGGGGGAAATGTGAATGAGGAGAGAAAACCCCAAGGCGATGAGGAAAACGAACATTAGATCCCAAACAGTCGAGACTTTTTTAAAACTTATGATCAACCAAAATATCAAAGCCCTGCATATAAATGAATATGATGATAACTTGCAAAATTAGAAAGGCGATCCAAAATTAATATCCATAATAGTGCAAACAGTGCAAACATACATTATAATATTGTTATGAATTTCAAATAAAAAGTATAAAATCCATAACACTACAGATAAACTAACATTAGAGGGGGGGAGTGGACGAATGCTGGATAACGACAACAGAATCCTCTTTATGCTGATGCTGAGTGGAGACTTCAGTGTTCGCATGTTGAGTGAAGACTTCAGTGATCGATTGTATCTTGTATAAGGGAGATCACTTGAATGCGGAGGAATGCCCTAAATGCAATGCTCCAAGGTTCAAATTAAAGGAGGTGGATGGTGATGGAGAAATTGGAAATCGGCAAACAAACAAGGTTCCCTTTAAGGTTGTTTGGTATCTAACTATTATTCTCCGATTAAGAAGATTGTTTGATAATCCTGACGATGAAATTTTTTAAAGTTGGCATGCAGATTGGATATTGGTTGATCCTGAAGTTATTAGTCATCTGGCCGATGATGATCAGTGGAAAAAGATAGATGGCTTGGTTTGTGCACGGATGGAATAAACTCGTTTGGTAATATAAGAAAAAATCTTAGTTCTTGATCGTTGATGGTAGTGATTTAAAACATCCTACCATGGTTTTGCATGAAAAGGAAGTACATTACGTTGTCTCTAATGATCTACAATTTGAAGAAACAGGGCAACGATATCGATGTGTACCTAGCCCCCTTGGTGGATGACCTTAAACTGCTGTGGGAACCTGGAATAAGGATGTATGATGGGTTTAAGAAGGATTTGTTTGATTTTGGAGCCATGTTGTTTTGCAATGTTAATGACTTTCCCGTATATGAAAACTTGTCTGGTTATTCAGTCCCCATTTGTTTGGAAGATACGGATTATTGTCAGTTGAGGCATGGAAGTAAGATTGTGTATTTTGGGCACTGAAGATTGCTTCCTACAACTCATTGGTGGAGGAATCAGCATGATGGATTCAATGGAAAGGTAGAGTTGGTGCCCCTTCACCCATATTAACACGTGCGTCAATCTAGTATTACGTGATTTACAAAATGACTTTGGCATTCCATTTTTTTTAACTACCATATTAGGAGATCCTTGAATCCTGACATTGTTTGGACGTGATGCATATTGGAAAAAATGTAAGTGATAGTTTGGTTGGTACTTTGATGAATATACCGAGTAAGACAAAGGATAGAGTGAAGTCAAGGAAAGATATGGTTAAAATGAAAATTAGACCTGATTCATCCCCCTAGGTGCAGGGATCCAAGATTTACTTACTCGCTGCTTGTTACACACGTTTAAAAGTTGAGAAAAACTTGATATGTTCCAGCTTGAAAAGTATGGATGTCCCGACGAGCTACTCTTCTCGAGTCAACAGTCTAGTATCCGATGAGGGATTGAGATTAGGGAGTATGAAATTGCATGATTCACATTACTTGATTAAATATTTCTCCCGGTTGTGATCAGATCCATATTGCTAACTCAAATCAAAAAAATGCATTATCCGGTTTGTGTCACTTGTTCAAGGAAATTTGTTGTAAAGAGATTAGGTGTCAGAAATTGGAGTAACTGCAGGAGGAAATAGTTATCGTGTTGTGTGAGTTAGAGATGTATTTTCCTCCTTTTTATTTGACATTATGGTGCACTTGTTGGTTCACGTTGTACGGGAGATATTAATATGTGGTCATGTTTATTTTTTATGGATGTATCCATTTGAGAGGTATATGAAGATATTTAAGGGTTATTTGAAAAATCAAATATCACCCGGATGCTAGTATTGTGCATAAGTATGTTACTGAGTAGGCCATGGAATACTGAAGAATGAAGATTCGGATGGTGTACCAAAATTGCGGCATGCAGATAGAGTATGAGGAAAAGGTTTGTGAAAATGAAAAACTATGATATTATCGCCTGGCGAATTGACGAAAGCACACTTATATGTTCTGAAAAATTCATATGTGTTTTTCTCATTCGTGGATATGCATATAGCCATTATCAAAGAGCAGAACCCCAGTTGATCAGAGAAGCAAATACTTGCAGAACACAATCACACTTTCATCGATTGGTTACACTCAAATATACTCGGAGACAGTCACAATGAGGCATTTAATTGGTTAGTATTCATACCTTTCTGCAAGTGCAATTTCCTTCACGGGCTATGGTATGAATGGGTTTACCTTATCAACCCTTGAATGGGACAGACACACCACTACAAAAAATATTGGCATTAGACTAGTTGCGGAAGCATTGCGTGTAAGCAGCACAAAGGATAAAACTTATGTCTATGGGAACATGGATAACTATAGCGTGATTAAGGAAATATGGGAACTCGTCTACATAACTTTTAAGGTCCCACCTTTCAAATGCAAATGGGTTGATAATAATGTCGGTGTTTCGATGGACGAGTTAGGTTTTACAGTCGTCGAGTTGAGAAGGACATGTTCTACTGGAGATCCTTACAACCTTGCTTAACAAGCTACATAGGTGTTTTATGTTGCTGATTCTTGTGATTCTGGTCTATGGTCATTCTTGGAAAAGTGAATTTGTGGGAGAGGTTAGTCTATCTCCACTTTCTGACATTATTCCACACACTCTACCTAGCACCAGTAATGTTGGCCCGGATGAGATATTTAGGGCGGATCGAGCATTGAGGAAAGACCACTAAGAAGGCGTGGGGATTGAGAGGCACCCCAAATCGAAGAAGCAGAAGAAGAAGACATAGATTGGGTGTAGACATCCTTTTAACTTACCTTGTTGAATGTTTATGGGGTGTTTCGTGGTTTAATGTAATTGGTAAATAAAATGTCTTTCCTTTTTTTGAAAATTAAGTAATAACTGGGTAGGGAAACATATATACCGATATCGCACATCGTCTCTTTTGACTAATCAGTTAATATGACACGATGGCTGCAACATTGCACATACCACTCGAGGCATTAAAAGTTAATGGAATATAAGTGAAACAGAGATGACAACGTCGCACACTAAATCAGTCAAGAATTTGGTAAGAGCAAATTTAGGTCGCTGATGTCGCACATACCTCCGGTCGAAACCAATGCCTAAATCCACTGAAATTAATTAATTCATGTGATGACTAACCGAAAGCTTATATGCGAATGAAGTGCGACATTGCATTGGTACAACAGACCTAAAAATTATCACTGACTAACCAATTCAGCCAAAACTTGGAATGAACCATCTAAAGGTCTCATTCCAAGTTCACAACACCCAAACACAAAATTTGTAACTCAAATTGATAAAACGAAATACATATAATCCAAAACAAAAAATTCTATCACATACCATCCATAAAACATCCTAACAAATCACAAATTTGTCCAAATACATAACATCCTAATACAAATCCTGACATAAAATCATCAATACACGACATGGAAATCACTGGGGGGTTCTGGGGGCACGAGATCTTCTTCCGAGAAACTACTGCCAATTTTTTTTTGTTTTAGCATAGACTCTTAGCTAGAAGACCCGGAATCACCGCTGCTTGACTCAGTTTAGGGTTTCCAGCCCATCATGGTTATCCTTACCCTTTTCTGCCTTAGCAAGATGTGGCACATGTTCATGTGTAGCCATCTAGGGGTTCACATGAGGTACATTAATTTCATTGGAAAACATAGCTTTTAGTTCTGCCAATTCAGCCATCATCTGGCGCATATTACAGTCTATGCGTTGAGTCAGGGCTCTAGTCTCAGCCCTGTTCTTCAAGAGCATGACCCATATGCTGCATTTTAGTTCTATGGGAAACAAATAGGTTAAATTAATTCTAAATTAAGAAATATAAATATAAAAATTTTGGAATAACCAAAAATCATTATAAATTTCATACTCGATCGTGGGATAGGAGTGGGGAGGGCAGGATGCCTAACTGTGGAGGTCGATGGAGTAGCCTTGAGCCCAGGCATAGCAGGCACATCAAGATTACCCTTCGGGACATTACGATCAATCCACTTCCCCACCTCCCAATGTAGTTTCCATCGTAGTACTTTGGTTTCCTCTTCAACTTTGATCGAATGGGAACCGACTGATTCTCAAGAAGGGAATTAATGACATTTCCATAGGGCAGGGTCCGAATCTTGGAGGGTGAGGGTCACTATGTACATCTCCTGGAGGATGGTGTATCCAGGGTCGGCTACCTTCTTCTCTGCAATGTGGTAGTAGATGAAGGCCCTATTGAGCAGACACTCCGAAGGATTTCCAACCGGGATCAGTATTTGGACAATGATATTGTACATCATCCTCTCCACAAGGTCCAGGACATCAATCTTGATGTTACTCGGCTTGATGAGGTTGTTGCCCACTTCAATCTTAAAGTACTTCTCCACCATGCAGTTGGGGTCAAGGGCCCCAGATGAATCCTCCTCGTTGGCCCTAGGAGGCCCAGTGTCTTGAAATTAGAGATGTAGCCGCTCAACCGGCGGCTTATCCTCTCCACAAATTGTGCACCCAATGACCTTGTTGATCAAGGCTCTCATCAGAACCACGTCCAACCCATTCACTCTTGTTTGGTAGTTGTTCAAGCTAACCCGAGTGAAATTAGCATAGAATTCCTTAACCTCTGTCTCATATGTGGTCTTGTCGAGGAAAATCAAATACTTCATTCACGAAGGTTTGAAGGGTTTGATGAAAACATCCAAGTGGAGCCATTCCACGTCCTCGGCCTCTATCGCCCTCACCTCATTTATCCTTCGTAACTAGATCATTTCAAAAATACTTCTCAGCCTCCTTATCGATGAAGCATTTTAAAGGGTAGTTGTTGGCGATGGAGGGGTATCTGTGGTGTTCACCTTTTTTTCACGGGAGGTACCTTCTCTCGTGCTCTTGCCCCTAGCCCACTTTACAGTCTGCTTTACTGGAGACAACTAATGAACAAAGAAAAGAGAAAACTTAGTGTAAGAGTCCAAAATTTGATAAAGGTTAAAAAAATTATCGAATTGTTATTATGTCGCATGACAAATCGGCTAGACTGATGTGCCATGTGCGAAGTCGCACATTCAACCATATAAATGTGTGACATCGCACAGCTAGTCGACTAAGCCAAAAAAGTGTGACGCGCACACGACAAATACAATTCACCAAAACATCCACCAAAATCAGGACAATAATATGAACAGGTCCTATACCAATATGAAGTGGCATGTATTAGCCATAAAAATTTCCTAAATTGCCCCTATCCCTAAATTTAAAGTGAAACCCCAAAAGACATTCCTTTAACCTAAAACCTAATCAAACACCTAATTAATTGTAATTGGAATAAAAGCATCATATTAGCAACATAAGAAGTCATTCTGAGCATACAAATTTTAAAAAAATCAAAACGGTTATGTTGTCTAGGGTTTTCTCCTCTTCTCCTTAGAACGAATATGGTTATGGAAAAACATGAATTGAACATTGATATTGGGGCTTCGTATATATATAGCAGTTTTGGGTTGCAATTTGACGATTTTCTGACCTTTTTTTCTTTAGAGGGGCAGCTTTGAGTGCAACGTTGGGGTTGGGAATGCGAGTGGATTGAGGGTGGAAAATTTATAAACTCAACAGCAAACGGTGTCGTTTAAACCCCACATACGATGTCACACCACCTGTTGCATATGTAGACATAAAACAAATGCGACATCTTTGTTCATACGTCTTGGGGCCAAAATTATTATATACTGGCTTGGACCAGAGTGAATTGAATCAACACTTGCTGATGTCGCAAACATAACCGACGAAGCCGAAGGACGACTGGAATATAAGCGAGTTTGCAATTTAAGAATATTGGGCCAAATTGGACAGTTGGCCCAATCGACAAAACAATTTGGGTTTGGTCAATGGTTGACTGAAATCACATTACCCGATGTCGCATCTAAATGTCATCTTTACCAACAACAGTCTAACATCCAAGTGACGTCGCAACAGGGTTGTTAGGTCGATCAGCCCAAAATCAATAAATGCGATCCCGAATGCTAGGCCCAAATTAGTTAATGTGGAAATAGTTTTCCGTAGTACAATAAATAATAAATGTATTGGAAATACAAAAAAAATATGAATGTGTATGGTTTTCAAAAATCCTTACTCGTGTGAGAGGGTTGATTATTTGAGGGCTTAAAAGGAAAGCCCTATTTGATTGCTATAACTGGTATTTTTTGCATCGAATGACAACGGCTATGACTGGCATTCAACAATCTTAACCGTCGAACGGGTAATTGTAAAACCCTCACCCGTGTATAAGGATGATTAGTCATGGGTTTATAATGAAAACCCTAGGTAATTGTTAGAGCTGGTATCTTTTGGCCTCGAATGAGATAGGCTATGTCTGGCATTCAATAGTCTTAACTGTTATAAGGATAATGTTCGAACCTCTTAATCATGTGATAAGGTTAAAATGAAACCCCCTATGTAAATGTTATAATTGGTATCTTTTTACGGTGTACCCATCGACTATGACTGGCCTTCAACAATCCTAACCGCCAAAGAGGTAATTGTCAAACCCTCACTCGTGTAATAAGCTTGACTATCCGTGGGTTTATAATGAAAACCCTACGTAATTGGTAGAGCTGGTATCTTTTAGCCTCAAATGAGATCGGTTATTCCTGGCATTGAACAATATTAACCGTCGAAAGGGTAATGTTCCTTACTCGTGTAATACGATTGACTACTCGTGGGCTTAAAAGTAAAACTCTACGTAATTGCTAAAACTGATTGTTTTTTAGCCTGGGATGACATTGGCTATGACTCTCCTTCAACATTATTAACTGTCAAATGGGTTACTATAAAACCCTCACTTGTGTAATGGGGTTGACTATTTGTGAGACTAAAATGAAAACCTTTAGTAACTGTTATAGCTAGTAACTTTTGGCCTGGAATGACATCGGCTATTACTGGCCTTCAACAATTTTAACCATCGAAAGGATAATTTTGAAACCTTTACACGTGTATTATAGTTGACTATTAGTTGGCTTAAAACAAAAACTCTATTTAACTAATGGAACGGATATTTTTTACCACAAAATATATTGAGAAAACCCGATGCAAACCCTAGTAGGCGACGTCGCATATGTCGTGTCGCTTATCGACTATAGGCTAAAGTGTTGGCTACATTGTACATTCATGTGGAATGGGTCATTTGATCTATAACATGCCCATTATATGCCATTGAACCACTGACATTACCAACATCGCGACATACATCTTATAACCTGAGTTATGGTCGAGACTCGTACAACGTCATATATTTATATGAGATGGGCTTATCGTGTCGTTTATGACCCATGAAAACACCTGAAATGCTCACAACCGACATGTCGAATGATACTTGCAATGTTGTAGCACTGGCTGGGGAATAACTTTATGCGCCAAACTTAGGGGGAACCTCGAAAAACTTTGAAAAACATTCATTGTAAAAAAATGACGCCCTCCCCCTACATATAACCAAATTTCATCATCCAATTTCCTTTCTTCTACAAAAGATAAACCACCAAAAACACCCAAATCCACCACCCCGTAGATGCGAAATGGATTTAAAAAAGGGAAAAGGAAGGTGTCCTCATGAGAGGGGATTCCATGAATCAAAATTGTAAGAAGGTTCCATCTTTCTAATTTGACATAATCATATTGTCAATGGTACATCCATTGGTATTGATTAATGAATGAGTGTTTATTATTGCTATGTAATAGATATTTGATCTATTTTCTTTTAGATTGTGGACTATACATGTAGGGTTGTATGGTTATATTAAAGATGTCTTTTTTTTCAAGTGTATTGTGTGTACCACATGTGGAAGCTTGTTAATAGTGGTTATTTGATATTGAAATAACATGAAATATTTAATTTTCATCATTTCGTTGATGTGAAGATCAACTTATAAAGAGTTTTTTTGTGTATCACCGAATGGATACCATGGTGTAGTGTTGTGGCACCTAGATCTTATATTATTTTCATATTGAATGTTACCTCATATGCTAAAATGCTTTGTGTGAATTTAATGTCCATAAAAAAGGTTGAACTTTATATATTATGTTTCCTTCATCGATCATTGAAGCTTGTGTTTAATTAACTTTATTTGTAGTTCTTATTGTGGTGAACCCCGATAAGAGGGAACGGCACGAAAGAGGGAGAAATGTCAAATGGATCGAAAAGACATAGGAAAGGTCGGTCGGGCAATTTGAAAATAAATAAATAGACATGGTGGAGAAGGGAATGAAATATCCTATGAAATCTGATCACATCGGGAATGCACTAGGCGAGGAGAGAAATTGGTGATCTAGTTATTTACGATTGATTGCTAGGTTGTACGAGTCGTGACCTTGTGTTGATGATGCTTACAAGGAAAATCTATGAAATTCCATCAAGTTTTCCTTCAAAATCGAGTGTGCTGATATGGAAAATTGAAGAAGAAAACAATACGGCACTTTCGTGAAAGATGGAGAGATTTCAAAGTAAAATTGGCTAGAGATTACGTGTTTGGTAAGAAGAAGAATTCCAACCCAAGAATTAAGCATTCATTCATAAGTGAATTGAGTTAAAGGATTTTTGTTGCAATAAAACTAGCGGACGAACAATCGGTAAGGAATTTACATTTACATCCTTACAAGAATATACACAATAAATACATGTTAATGTTTATATGCACGCATATTGTTGGATATACATGCTTATGCATGAGTATAGTTTCATCATTTACTCAAATGTGTATGTCGTTTATTGTTGTTAGTGATTTATCAACGTAAAGGTCCATATTATGCCTCACAATGAGTAACACATGGTGAACATGCGACATCGCAAAGTACTAATCGGGTTACAGATCATTAGAACAAACTAGTGTGCAACGTCAGTTATAAACTAAGTTTATGCATTGATTTGGACCTACTATGCATGTAACATGGCATATTGTTCATTCTCTTAGTGCGATTTCAATACCGACTTGTGGCCGAAGTTGAACATAAGTAGGGGAAATGTGTTACATTTTTCCTTCTCATTTAACCTTGTTGATTTGTAGCTTGAACCATTTGATATAATGATTTGATAGGGTCTAAGAGAAAAAAAAATAGTGAGGTTACAAGAGGGAAAAGAATGTGCCACACCATGAGTCGAGGAGGCTACACACTAGTTACGAGAATAATCATGAAGGAAATGTTCGAGGATAGAGTGTTCGAAAAGGTGGAGCGTGGAATGAGGGATGAGGAGGCAAGAAATTCTACGGAATATCCCACACTTGATGAAGTTCTCCGATTCAAAAAATGGCAAAAAGGATACAAAGGCCGTGGAAAGAAGAAGGGTAAGTTCCACACCAAAAATGTGGAGTTAGTTGCATAATAAATTGTAAGTTTTCCGACTTGCTAGTTAATAAAATATGAGTGCTTTGTTCAAGTATAATTTTTATAAAATGAGATTGATTATTGGTAATTTATAGGAGGATGTAAAAATAAAACAAGAATCTAGCGAGTTCACCGGGGTCGAAAAAAAAGAACTTACTAGGAGTTGTGTTCAACAAGAAGGAACATCCGAGCTGGATCCGGGGTATTGGTACTCTTGATACACATAGGGATGTCTTTGTTAACCCTAGACCACCTAATGTTATCATTGCGTCAAGTAGTCAAACGGAGAGATCGATGCTTTGAAATCCACATTAAGACAACTGGTGGCTTTTGTCTCGCAAGATTCGAATGGGAGGAAAATGTCACCTAAGTTGGAGAGAATCATTGTAAGTACGAAACCAACAACCTCAACTCACCCCCCCCCCTAATATTCTCTAACAACATCAACACATGACAACCCGAAGTGTGAAAGTATACCCGTCCAACAATTTACGACTTCGACAACACATATTGCCTTTGCTTGACTAAGATCAGAGTTAGTAGAAACCAACCAACACAACATGAAGGTAATATTATATAAACTACACATTTTATTTCATCTAGTAAATTATATTTTATTTTAAATTAGCGAGTCTTCTTGTGTAGGATAATTCCTTGTGCATACTATTTTCCAAATG
Source organism: Rubia peregrina (assembly GCA_032355705.1). Classification (NCBI taxonomy): domain Eukaryota; kingdom Viridiplantae; phylum Streptophyta; class Magnoliopsida; order Gentianales; family Rubiaceae; genus Rubia; species Rubia peregrina. The sequence goes on along the minus strand of JAULKK010326811.1, from coordinate 633 downwards.
TGTTGATGGTGAGACCCACGTCGTGGCGGAAGGTAAAGTGTACTCATATATAGGGGTACATCATCATAAGCCGGTCGCAAAGGAGAACGTGGTGGTGAATGTCACAAAGAGCCTCGTAGATGGTAGAGTTCTTCCAATCTCATAGCCCAAGGCAAGTACAGTAGACAAGGCATTAGGAATGTTAGTTGAATGGCCGCTTCATTTAGTGGATATTTTGGACAACATGCCTACTAAGAAGGTAACAAGATAGTTATGTGGTATTACTTATGAATAGAGACAAATGTTGTGTACATAACTTTACCGGTTATTTCATGTAGATCGAGACAAGGATTAGTAGCCCGGCAAAATTTCCTGATAATGCATGTGGGGATCCAAAACCTACAAAGTCTCGTGTCTCTAGAATGAAGTCACCACCATTCAATCCCTGGAACGATGGTTTCGTAAAGAACATCCACATGGTTGTGACGGCTTCTCCTCCAGCATCTTCGTGCAAAATTCTTGTGGAAGAAGTAGGTATTTTTGGGTACAAGGTAAATCCAATCATCTGAAAGGAGGATTTGGAGGACTTCTTCCATTTCAATAATGCCCCCCCCCCCCACACACACACACACACTCATGATGCAACTATATTGC
>JAULKK010326802.1:0-11101 GCA_032355705.1 Rubia peregrina | reverse complement strand
GTAAGAAAAAAGGCTTATAAATATCATCTTTGAGAGGTACGGCGACGACCTCCCAGCCATTATCAGAAAAAAAAAACCAATGCCAATATATGTGATATTGATTATGTGTAGTTTGGGGTTTCTGTTTGTGCAACGTCGCTCTTTAATTGGTTACATACTTTCTCGCACAATATTATAATATTTCATATATGATGACACGAATAATTATTCGTCGAGAGCCGTTGCATGTTAATTAAAATGTGATAAATCTTGAAATGGTTAAACATTATACAACAATCAATTGTTGTTCAATGAATGTGGGAAAGATTGACATGTTAAAACAACCAAAAAATAAAAAATATATTACAAATACATGCTACAATATATTAAAATGCCTAAGTTTGATATGAAATTGAAAGAGTAATTGTAATGAACCTTTATTTTGTAGATTGTAAACCATTAAGACCGTAAGGGCAACAAGTGAAATGAAAAGTCCATCCATTTAGATACATGCTAAAAGTCCATCGATAACTCTCTTTATTCCTATTAAAACAAGTGCACGTTAATTTTTTGTTAAGACTTGGCAGTACCCTGGAATATACATAATATAGTCATACGTAGCTAATATTAATCTCAACATTGAAATAGTAACTAATTTGATTAAAAACGGCATCACACTCAAAAGAAAGAGATGTAGCACATACCAAGTAAAGAGCAACTTCATATATTCATAGATATTTCATCACGGTCCATACCTATATGATGTAGTTCAATGTTCGGTACCAAGTCAGATAAAGTGATTAACAGTGATCGACGTCGCACATTCATACTGAGCCCATCCTAATGAAAGCCCTTTTCTCAATCTTTACTAACAAGGCACTATATTGGAAACAAAAACAGCATACAATATATAACATGCATAACAATAATTATAATTCATGAAAATATTGAATATTTGATGAGTGAGGAGAAAAACATGTAGAAGGCATGATAACAAAATTGCAAAATGTACAAGTAATGGATGGAAAACTAACTCAATTAATTTGAACCCTAAGATGCTTCATCCTTGGGTACTTGTTCATGTTTGTGAGAAGGAATTGGATTGAGCCCTATCATTGTTGAAATTGTGTGAATGGATTGGATGGTGTGGAGTTGGGTTTGTATGATTTGTGTTGGTGATGCGAAAAGGGTGTTATTGCTGAATATTATTGGAAGGGAATTAGGTTGGAGGGAAATTTTGTTTCAAATTTTTGGCTGAATAATATTGGCTCGCTCGATATTCGGTTATAGTTCCGTCCTATGCAGCACATGTGCGACATCACACATAAGGACCATAGTGTAATTTACAAAAAGTGAAGTAAAATTCCACGTTTTCAGATTATGACCCTTTTCATTGACCCGTTCATTCCCAAATCAGAAAACCAATGTTGTTATAATTTGAATAAAAGAATGTTATATCCAATTTGCATTTCCCACTTTGTGAGGGACCTTAGTGCAAACGGTAAAAAGGTCACCTATTGTCCCAAACTCAATTCCGATTGTCTTAAAAAAACTTTGTCATCCATAGTTGTACTCACAATAACCGAGAGTAATAAAGAAACTGGTCTTATTCCATATAGACTACCACAATTTCTTATGACTGATATTCTTATACTTGTAAGGAATCATCTACAATTTACTAAAGACCACGTACTAGCGTTTTCTGAAATTTGTTGGACTGAATTTTGTAACTTCTTTAAGTTCATAAAAACTAAGAATATGAAATTTCAGGTGATTCTATGTGGCGTAAATTATCGTTCTCATTGAACTTATAGTAAGGGTTTTAATGGAATACTATTAAAAAGCTGGACGATTACCCCAGTTTGCATCCCTCTTGCACAGTAAGCATAATTTCCATGTAAAACATTCATCATTTTGTTCTCGTGCAGAGCTAATAAGCGTGGTGAACATGCAAGGAAGTTTGGGCCATAGTGTAATTTCCCTAAATTTTTGTCATGTATTGTCTGTGAATAAACTGAGCCCATTCCATTGACCCATTCATGCCCAAATTGGATCATTGTAGTCATGAAAATGTGAATTAAATATGGGTTCTCTAATTTTGCATTTCGACCTCTCCCACTTTGTTGGAGGGACCTTAGTGTAAAATGTAAAAAGGTTACCGGTTGTCCCAAACTCGATTCTGATCATCCCAAAAAAAACTTCATCATCCTTAGTGAAACTTATAATAATCGAGAGTAATAAAGAAACCGGTCTTATTCCATATAGACTTACACAAGTTGTTACAACTGACCCTCATATACTTTTAAATTATCATTTACAATTTAATATAGACTATGTACTAGCACTTACTAAAACTTGATGGACCAAATTTTCTTAGTTTTTTATTTCATAAAAAACCAGTAATATGAAATTTCAGGTGATTCTATATGGCATAAATTATCGTGCTCATAGCGCGTATCATAACGGTATTAATGGAATAATATATAAAAATATGGATGATTACCGGGTTCACGTCCCTCTTACATAGTATGCATAATTTCCATGTGTGACATTTGTCATTTTGTCGCATTGGGGCATCCTGTACTTTGTTTGAGGTACATAAGTGCAAAAGTGAATAATTCCCCTGCTCTAAACTGATAGATTATCAACCTAATTATGCACGTAGCTATATCCAAGTTTTTTCGTTACTCCAATAAGTTTATTATTTATTTTATTAGTGAAAAATATTCCCATATTAACTAATTTGGTGATTAAATTGTCCGTGCCTAGATATTTTGATTTTGGGTTAGTTGGTCCACAATCCAAAATGTGACGTTGCAACAATGTTGGAATATTTTTGTAACGACAAAATGTTATTGTGATATTGGGCATCTGTGGTTTCAGTGCAACGCTGACTAGGCCCGAAGATATTTTTGGTTTGGGCTACTTGTCAAATTTAGTCTACTCATAGTTACATGCGATGTTCACCTTTGGATTTGTTTATTGGTTTTTCGACTTTGGCTATTTTCGATTTCATTCCTCCTGGTCCAGTCCCATATGTATAATATTTGGGCCCAAGCATGTACGTTGTCTAGAATGTACAAACTGCAACGTTGCACTTTATTTTCTGTACATGTCTATCTATGCGACATATACTGTGAAATCGCACATCTGTTGCAACAATCCAATTTCACGATAGGTATATAAAGGGCCAGCCTTCCAACCCCTTTGCATTCCCATTCAAAAAAGTTGCACCGTAATATCTAAATTGAAGAAAAAAATGATCTGAGATTTTTTTCAAATCAAAACGTAAAACACAATGCAAAACCACCTTCATTAGGCAGGAAACCAAATTTCATCAAAGTGGAAGAGCAGTAAACGCTAACCAAGGTAAGGTTTTTCAACACATATTGGATTGGGATTTCTTTACAAGTCCTTGACTAGGGATAGGATTTAGGGAACTGTTGCGGCACCCATTCTTTCTACTTATTATAGGCATGTTACTTCTTTATGTTGTGATGTTGATGTTAGTATAAATTATAGTTGTTTTAGGACCATTCATGTTCCATCTGAGCACTATTTTGACACAGCCGATTAGCCTAGCAACGTCACACATTCATACAAATGAATATGTGATTTTGCATGGATCATATCGGTCTTACCAAAATATCTTCGTCGTGCATGTGAAATTGGCTACAATCTATTGTCTTCATTAGGTTCTTTCATTCTGCACTAAATGTTCTACATTCTATTTTTTATCAGATGGCTCAAATGAAGCAGGAAGCTAAGTGCGTGTGTAGGTCCATCAGCATCAAGGATACGAAGACAACGACTGCCCCTCCACCACTAACATGTGAAAACATAGCTTCATTGATGAGGAGGCAAAAAAGCATTTCAAAATGATCCGAGGCTGGAGGATAAAAGAGGTCAGTGTTATGAAGCCTGCAGATGTGGCCTGACTCCACCTAGATATTTTACTGGGACACTTCAATTAAACCTTTAGGGAGGAATCATTTGATATGCCTAGACAGCCCGACATATGATACAGAGGTGAAAGAGTTCTACGTCATTTTCACCCAGCAAACGACGAACATATACACTACCAGATTGAGTGAGGTGGACATGGAGATGACTATGGATTTCATAAATCAAGTAATTGGCTGCACAATTAGTGAGGATGATCAGTTGGACATTCATCTTCTACAAGTGTACTGCCGGGACAATTGACCTCTACGGGTGAACAAGAATAACCCATCAAGGTACTTGACCCCAACCACATGGTTTATAAATACTTCGAAATTGAGGTGGTGAATGGGCTCATCCAAATGAGGAAGATCAAGATTAATCTTCTCAATCTATAGGAGAGAATGATGTACAATATAATTGTACAAATATGGATCCTGGTCAGACATCTTCAGAGTACATAATCAACGGGGCCGTCATATACTACCATCTTACGCAAAAGAAGGTAGTTGACCCTAGGTAATCCATCATCCGGGAGATGCACTAAGTGGCCCTCGGCCCAAAGAGTCAGACACTCTCATACGAGAATGTCATCACATCCATTCTAGAGAAGAACAAGGGTCCCATCAAATTAAAAAGCGAAGATCCAGCCTAAGTACTACGATGCAAACTACTTTGGGTAGAAACATTATCATTAGGAGGTGGGGACGTGGATAAATAGGAACGTCCCCAAGGGAAATATGGATATTCCTTCCAAACTGGTCTCCTTTATCCTCCATCGGCTTCCACAGCAGGTGATCCTACCCCCATCAGTACTCCTGCCCCACGATCGGGTATGAATGTTTTTAAGTTTCATGGTTATTCCCATTTTTTAACATTTAAATTTTATAATTTATACTTATTTTTATTCCTGCAGTATTTAAATGTAGCGCCTGGAGCACCCTCATAAAAGACGTGGCCGAGACCAAGGCTTTGGCGCAGTGTACAAAGTGCAACATGATTAGACTTATGGAAGAATTAGAGGGCCTGGAGTTTACACTTGTCATTGCGATCAATGCACCTGAGGGTGAGGGGCCTAGGGATGATGAGGATGGCCTTCAAACCAAAGATGATGATGAAGGATCTAGTAGTGGCAATACTGAGTCTTTCACCAAAGAGTCACTGGCTAGTTCTCAAGACGATGGAAATAGTTCATCGGTAGACCACTTTATCCCACCCCTGTCGCCACCCCAATGATTCCCATGGATGTTAGTTTTTCGCTAATGATGATGATCAAATTTTTGGATTTTATTGGGATATTTTTTCTTTTGTTTGATATGTAATATGATGGGATATTTTTTGGATATTCTATGGTAGCATTATGTGTTTTGGATTACATGGCTTTCATCTTCAAAGTTTAGTTTAATTAAATTTGAGACTGGTTGTTGTGAACTAGGAATGGGAACTTTTGATGATACATTCCAAGTTCTGACTGTATATATTTAATTATTGTTGATTTATTTGTTGATAGACAGGTGTGGCTTCGCACCTTGTTCGCACACATGATGTCGAGTGTACCAATATTTTACCGACTAACTTGCGATATCACATGAATTAATTGATTTAATTATATTTAGGCACTGGTTTGGAACACGTGAGAACAAGCGACGTTGCCCCTGACTTTGAGAGGAATTCAGTTTAACCGAACAAGTTTAACCGAACAATGGTGCTAAGTTGATCATCGCATGATTGGATATTACCGTCATAGATACATCATTTATACCATTTACTTCGAATATGACAAATATTTACCACGGTTATCATATAACAGTGGTTTAAAAAACATATTGTTTATCTTGTTTTTTTAACCGAGGTTAAAAATATTATTTACTTCCAAAAATACCTCGGTTATTTAACCTAAAAAAATCCGAGGTAAAAGGGGTGCAGTAATAGGTCCAGTTTCTTTTAGTGTACTACTTATCTCCAAAAGCTCCCCAATAAGAATGATAGACCTTGCCAATGCGTCCTCGGAATCTCCTTCCCATAGAAACTCCAATGTCCATCGCATGTAAGTCTTCGTGTGCATCTCTAGAAAATCACTCTAGGCCTACTCTACTTAACAAGAAAATCACCATTTGGAGTAGGCCTAGTGTTTCCAAAGTATCCCTGCACGCGAACTTCGTATCTAGTATCACCCTCTTTGGCCTATTCATGTTTTTCTATTTCCATATCACACTCCTAGAAATTCTCTTCAATCTCCCAAACTCATCAACAACCAAAGGAGTGGCCAAAGTGGGCTGGCTTGGTCCTTGTCCCCCAACTTGGACCGAATCCTTCCCCTTCTCAACATGGGAAGTGGTTCCTTTCTCCACTCAGCTCCTTTTAGGACATATTCTATAACAAAAAAACAAGAGAAGATGGCAATGACAAGATATAAAATTTTAAGTACCAAGAAAATCGTCACTTAGTAAGAATCATGATTCCCTACATATCCAAGATTTAGCACATCACATAATCACAACTAAAAATCCATACTTTTCCCTCATACTTAGTTCAACATACAAGAATGCACAACACCCACATACACCCATAAACACCCAAAATTTTAAAATTTCAATTTCCCTCCACATCCCACAATTATGAAAATAATAGAAAGTAAAAATAATTTCAAAATATTACCTTAATTTGCAGCTTAGGACAAGAAAATCAAAAGACTGCTCTCTCTTGATAGAAATGCCCAAATTAAAATTTTTGCCTATTGTGAAATGGGGATGATTTTTTTGGAGTTATGGAACTGTGATAATTGATATCTATTTATGGGAGAAGATACGGATGGATTTGATTAAGAGGATTAATGATGTTCTCCAAATGGGTTGTTTGGAAAAGAGAGAGAACTATGAAGGTTTCACTGGTTCAGGAAGAAAGGGGAATTTGGGGAGTTAACTTGGCACGACGCGTTCCCCTAGAACACTCCTAAGCCTTTCGGCAAATTTCACCACTTTTCAACCCAGCTTCCTAATTTCTTCTAAAGAAACAAAAGACTCGACTGAAATCAATTCTCAAAAAAAAATCTCAACAAAGCTTCTACTAACACACAAAACACACCAAAAACTAACAAAGATTAAACACAGTCAAATCTAAGAAAATCACAATGTATTTACTGTCATCTTCATGACTTATTCCTACTTTCAAAGTTCATCGAGTAAATCCTTATCATTAGGTCTACGGAGTTTCCATATAATGGGACGTAAAATGCATGTATTTTCTAAGGCATTTAACATATATTTTGTGGGTAGATTTCCAAGTTAGATAGGCTTTACATCATAAGGGTTTAATATGACCATTGTTGGTTTTCTTATCTGTAACCTTAATTTTGTAGCCTAATAGAAGCCTAATGAATTTTTGTCCTTAAGAGCATCTAGATATTATTTTGTGAGTTTATTTGTAGATTTCTCGTAAGCACTTAGGAAGTACATCAGGGGAGGAAATTCTCAAGGATGGTAGAAGAAGGAAGTCCAATCCCAAAATTGAAAGAAAATGTTGAAGAAGGAAGACAAAGAAGGGGACGTGGAGTGATCCTGGAGTCGGAACCTGGTTCTAGGAATGATCCGAGAATATTCAGACTCCGTGGCTAGAACCATTTGATTTGAATTATTGAGCACTATTAAATCGACTACAAGAACTCTCAAATAGGATAAATTCTTCACCCGTTGCGGCACAAACAAGTTGAAGAAAAAGCTGGTACACGACCCGGGTGATTCTCAACCAATTAGTTCTTTGTGATTGATCGTGCGGCCTATGTAAATCTACATGGGACATTCCTTGGGCATAGGAACGCACAACATGAGCTATGAAAATATGAATTCCCGTTCTCCAAAATAGTAGAACCGATTGGTTCTTAGGGATTGATCGCACAACCTGGGAAAATTCACATGGGGATGTGCCCTGAATTATTGAACTGTATGGTTCTTTGGAAAAGATCATGCCCTGAACCATAGAATCGATTGTTTTCCCCTTTTCCTCCCATTTTTTCCCTCTTCCACATATAAAAGGCCTACTCCTTTCTCAATTTTCCTTGAGCCTGATTTGTGCCTCAGAAACCCTAGTTTTTCATTAGCTTTTCTTAGTTTCTTTATCTTTTTCATGGGTTCTTTTGCATCTATGATGGATTTTCATAATCCTTCTTAGATTTGTACTTAGGATCTTGATCTGATGAGCAGGAGGAGAAATCCCACTTTGGTAACTTTCATTTCTTTATTTCTTCATTTCTACCAGTGATGTATATTGAATACATGAGATTTGCTTGATTAGAGTAGTTATTATCTTGGGGTACTATTTTTATTCTTGAATTGATTTTTTACATAGTGATGTTTTAGATTACTATATCTTTATTTCCTATGAATATTTGTGCTTGATTTCTAGTTTACATTCTTGTAAGATTTATCAATGTTATTTTTTATGATGCATCCATAGATTCATGCAGAGTATAATATCCAGCTAGGCTAAAAAGCTATCTTGGGAGTGTCAACTCGAGAGTACCACGGAGATGAGTGCATTCATGCTACCTTGAGAGCACCAACTTGATTGTTAAAATCTAATTCTAATATGCTAGTTGCGTGAGTGATTACATGTTAGTGGCGCTAGAGTAATTCTAGACGAGGAGAAACCCTTAGCTAACCCCCGATAGATAAGCATTTTAATTTTTAGCGATTGGGGTCAAAAAAACCCTACAGTCATCATGAGATGCCAATGACTCTTTCTCTCTTAGCCTAGGGTTCACGTCCATAGTGGAGTTCCAGGGACGTATTGTCCTTGCTCTCGTATCTAACGGTTGCGACCTACGCAAGACTTAGTTCTCTCAAGCAGGGGTGTGTTAGCATCAGGAGTGAGATAAAAAGGGAATGATGAGTGGATCCAAAACATTGATTGATGAAAATTCCCTAATTGCGGAAACAGTGAGTTGGTTCTTGAGGGGAGATGAATCTTTGTGTAATAGACATTGGGATTCCTGGCCTTCATCCACTCTATGTGACATATGCATGAGATATTTTTAATAGAATATAGTATCAAAGTCATTAATTGCTTATGTTATGTAAATACCCCCAAGACTAGCTAATTATAGCTTTTATCTCATTGATTGAATGCTCAAAAATTTTGTTAGACAAAAACTTCCCCCACTTATCCATTCATAATCATTAGCTATTCCCAACACACGATCAGAGTGATGGCCAATTATTGGTTGTGTCAAGATGACCCTTAAATTCTAGTATCTCTTTGAACGACCCCGTACATACCACTAGCTACTTTATAATTATTAGTAATGAGTAGGGGAGCAACAAAAATATCTTTTTATCTTTAAAATACATCCCATGGGTAATTCCCTCACAAGATTATGACCCCTGCTGGGCGCGGGTCACCATCCGTGACTCCACCCATGATGACATCTTTGTGGGGAGACCTCCACAAAGAGTTATCCTTACCTTTAAGCTCATTCCTCATTAGGGGTTCATGTTCAATTATTACCAATGTAAATGCCTTAGCTTTCTTCATAGGTTTAGGAGGAGATCTAGGAGTTTTTAAGTCCCTCTCAACAATTTCATCTTTCATTTGGCTCTCAACATGTAACCGCTCATCAAACATGAAAGAATTCACAATATCATCACTCATGCAAGATACATTAACATGATCAATATGTTTTGGGTTGAAACTCTTTTGGTGGTGTAATTTTTTGTTTTTTCATGATCTTTTTGTAGTATGAAGCCAACCCTTGTACTACGCAATTTTTTTGAACTTTTTTTTATAAAATGAAAAAACATACCCAGCTAAGATGGAAACCCAGAAGGGAAACTTAGGTTAAAATGGGAAGAAACCTTGGATAGGTTGAAAGAACTAGGTGAAAATGAAAGGCTAGGCCTAGCTAGGTTGGAAAACCTAGGGAAAAAATGAGAGGTCGTGTGGAAAATGGTGAGAGGTGAGCTCAAAATGTGTGAATGCCAGGACGAAAACCCGAAAGAGCTCCTATGAAAGATGAGAGAAATTGGAAATGGAATTTTTACATCTTTTGGCCATCTTTGGCGGTTTCTTAATCAACATCTTCTAGATTGTCTTCGGTGGCTACTTCGGTGGAGTAAGCTAGTTTAACACTTATCATTATACTTTGCCTTCCTTCCATTTTTTATTTTATGAATTTTTTGTGGATAGGTTAATTTAGCATCTTCAGGGAGAGTGAGAGGTGTAAAATTCTTACAATCTTTGGGGGAACTAGTGTAGCTAAGAAATAAGTTAAATTCGTTGGTTAACTTATCTCTGCATGCTACATTACTCTTGGATCTTTTCTCCTTTTTTTTACTCGAGGACGAGTAGAGGTTTAAGTGTGGGGGGATTGATGATGAAAAAGTACTCACAATAAACCTACATTCGGCACACTTCATATTAGTTGATTGCTAGTTTTAGTTAGGTTTTCATGACAAAGGGTTTAGACGACCATTATTGATTTTTTTGTCTAAATCCTGAGTTTTGTAGAATTAATTGAAACTAATGGACACTTTGCATTCAAGGGAATCTAGATTCTTCTTTGTTATCTTACAAGTAGGTTGCTCGTGAGTACTTTGTCATCATCATTTTCTAGAAGGTCATCTGGGTAGAAGATATTTAAAGGTCATCCGTAAGGATGGCATAAAATATTGAAGACCATTCACAAGGATGGTAGTAGATTAATGTTCACGGAATTCAAAGCACGGTAGTAGATGGAATTGAGTCCGGAAAAGGTGAATTTGAAGTTCAAGAAGGCAAAGAACGAAACACAAAGAAACGGAGGAATTGTAATCCGAGAGTTGCACGGAGTTCTGGAAATGATCCAGAAAAATTAGCTGTTGTTGGTCGCACCGTTGGATTCTTCTTCTCGAGCAATATAAAATAAAATACAAGAACCCCCAAATTGGATAAGTGGTTCATCAGTAGGAATGCAAACAAATCAGCCGACCATCTGGCTGACCAAATGGCCGGAACAATCTTTGCACGGAGCTTACACCATTCATGCAAGGTCTGTGCAAATGGATAGCACGGCCCGTGCAAAGGCCTTAACATAGATCGTGCACCTTTGTGCGTGCCACTACACTAGTGCCTCAAAATCACTCCTAAACAGCTAAGTATGGGTGCAGAACGTCCCATTTGCACGGACCATGCCATTCCAAGTCACAAA
>JAULKK010326791.1:0-11101 GCA_032355705.1 Rubia peregrina | reverse complement strand
AAATGGGTTATCCATGGGTTACCCATTTAATGACTCAACCCATTATGATCCAACTCATTAAGACCCATTAATAAATAGGTTAATTGGATAATGACCCATTGGATAATGGGTTAATTGGGTTTGGATAATGGGTTTATCCATTTAACCCATTTGACCGGCCTAGAATTGTCGAATCATGAAATTGGCGACTCCAAAATGAAATTGAATAATATATGATCCCAAATCTGCAACTGGGTCATGCATGTGTTGATGGAGCGGGATCTAAGGTGAAAGTTGAATATTTGTACCAATTTTTGGAAAATTACAGTGTGGCCCAAAACTGTGTGATCCATTGCTTACAAATATACAAATTTTGTTATTATTGCCTAAATATAGGAATTTAAGTAATTGAAATTTTGGGACAAATATCACGACCGCTAGTACATGTTCTATACAAAATTATGGTTGATTGCTTGAAATTAATAAAGTGAAATCGGAATGGTTAATGGAAGTTTTCTTATGGCCGACCGTTTATTAATTTTCCTTTCCGAACATGGAAAATTCATTAGGGTTTAATATCGTAGCATCACATTGGATCGGCATTGAATTTGGACTTTCGAGTGAAGTTTTTACCTTTTGCAATTAGATCTCTCCAGGAATTTTAGAATTGTCGAATCACTGAATTGGTGACACTAAAATGAAATTCAATATAATCCAATTGGAACTATGCTATTTGAGCTTCTGTGGGTGAATGTAAGCCTCTAGAGAGTCTATTCAATGTAGAGGGTCTCATTATTGAAAAATGATACCGTGGCCCAAATTCTTTGTACAAGCCTTCAACCACCCAAAAACCAACACTTGAATTTAGAATTGTAGAATGCTTTATTATGTAAACATAATTTCCCCTATAATTACTTTAATCCAACGAAGTGACGCCCAATTATAGAAACCATGAAATGAAGGAAATCATACAAATTTGTTCACAACATTCAACAGTATTTTAAATTTTAAAATCCAATGTTAAGAATAATATTGCGAGAATGGTTCTTCATCCCACATTTTTGCTGTATTTTTAGCATCTCGCGAACTGGTATCACATCCAACTACTCATCCCCCGGCTCGTGGTATGACAGGAAAGCTCCAAAGGCTTTAACCGCTTCTGGGAATTGGTAGCTATATACCTTACCCATGTGATTGCACCAAGATCTCTAATAATGTGATTTTTTAAGCAGATTCTAAAAAATAATCTCCAACGTCGTGACTCTCGATTAGATTGAAGGAACCACATTTTCATGAGCATGTATGTAGAAAGAGTATGCAAAAATCTTACTCATTGGTTACCCTTATGTGTCGTGGGGATAGTGACGGATACCCGCTTTGGTTCATAGCGACGGGATGAGGTTGCAGAAATCATAGCACCCAGCCTTGTCCAATTCTTTTCTCAATCTGTTCAGGATTCGACGACAAACATTGTGCCAGATGTTTGCTTAATTGCATACAAATAGGTGAGCCTCAATGTGTGCACCTCCATGTTTACCGTGACGGGGTACATACGGGATGGTACAAAGTGATACCATCCATTCTTCTCAGGCGTTAGTGCCTTCTTTGGAACCTTGCTCCAATCGGGTTTCACAAGTGAACCGACAACGTTTCCATCCCTAGTAACGGTCTAAACGATCTGCTTCCTAAGCCTGTCTAACAGCATGTGCAAGGTGAGCAACTGCATATGGCCTCCAAATAATTTAGGGCCCAATTTTAAAAGCCTTTTTAATAGGGTTGTATTTTATAAATTAAAATTATATATTAAATATTAAATATAGAAGATCTCTTTTCTTTCCTTTTCCCTAGACCAATTAAGATTACCCAACACATTTATACAATTTTTTTAAACCCTACTAAAAGATGGAATATTTTGAAAGAAAATTAAAAACGACTTCACCCTAAAATCATTATCACGCATCCACACGTTGGGAGAGTCACATTGATAGTGTTAAAGCTATACAATTTGAAATGGTTGAAGTTAGAGAAACTTTACTACAACTAAGTGATGATGATAATAATTCTAAAATAAGAAGTGAATCTATATCCTTGGTGTTAAATGACTTTGGTGATTTTTAGTTTCTTATGGAAATAATTATTTGGTATGAACATTGCATTCGCTTAATGTGGTTAGTAAACATTTGCAATAAAAAAATATGATTAGTGATGATGTTATTATAAAAATTAAGGAATTGATTTCTTATTTTGGGAAATATAGGGAAATCGGCTTTTCTAATGCTATGGATACAACTAGAAAAATTACAATTGATTTAGATATTGGTCCCATATTTTCTAAGAGAAGTGAAATTAGAAGAAATAATATTTTAACGAGAGTCGTGTTGATGCATTCGTTGTTGTTTCACAAACTTTGGAGTATTTATTATTGATCAAGCAACTGCTTCACTAACTTCTAGATTTGAAGAATAATAAAAATATGATAATGTGTTTGGTTTCTTATTTACTTCTGATAAGTTACACTCTATAGATGATATTCAGCTAAAATCTTGTTGTAATATTCTTGAAGCATCTCTTAAAAGAATGGAACAATCTGATATCGATGGTAATGAATTATTTATGGAGTTAATACTACTTAGAGAATTCTTGCCCAATGAAAAAATGGGAGTTGGTGATATTTTGAAAATTTTGAAACATATGGAATGTTTTCGTAATTCTCTTATTGCATATAGAATTTTGTTAACTATTCATGTGACAGTTGCTTCTGTAGAGAGAAGTTTCTCAAAACTGAATAAATATTTGATATTTAATGATATATATATATATATATAATCTCTAAGAGGGCAGATTAATTTTTCCGGAATGGCCTCCGTAATGTTTAAGACGGCCATGTTGCTTCCCAATTGGATCATCATAATCCCAAATTTCTGCATCCTTGTTATGGAATGCAAGAAATTCACCCTCTTAATTTGAAACATTAGGCAAACTGTGCAAGTTGTTTATAGCTTCAGTTGTCAAATGAACAATTTTGCTTCTACATAAGCCTCATCCCACCTTTCCCTAAACCTAAATTTTGCATAGAACTCCATAGAACTCACTCACGATGCTAAGGTTGAACGTACTTGGAGTGTCGTTGAGTTTTTCCCACCCAAGCAACCTGATAGATACTTCAAACATGAGAGATGCCTCTGTACCCCTCTCCAGATAAGGGCGCCATGTTCTGTAAGTTTGCGCAAGAACTCTTGCCTCTTCAGACATGAACTTCTTGTCTTGTTGTTTGCTATTGGATTAAAGCCCTGGGTAAGAAGGGCCTTGCCGGTTCTCTTCAATGGAGTTTTTGGTTCATCTCCTACAAACTCAACTCAAGCATTTTAACAAACACCCAACATGCACCCAGATACCCAAAATAAAAGTGTACAAAACATGAGCAAACATTCCATGAAAACCCACATACAAACGAAGGTTGAACACAAACCTATTTTATACACGAATGTAATTGATCAACATGAGTGGTACGTACATCATTTAATCGTAGACTATAAACTGTTCTATACACAATTGAAGAAGACATTCACAAAAGGTTTGGATAATAAATTAACATATGGAAACGATGAATAATGTAAAGGTACTTGCCTTGTTCTTTGAGAATTGTTTAGAAGAAGTCGTGATACTGACTGTCGGGAAGATTTAGGTCAAAATTCTAGGTTGTGAAGGCAAGCTTATGACCATCTGAACACATATTTTGAATGATAAACGAAGTCAGCACCGGTACGTAATCACGGTATCAGTGTCTATGTAGGGACAAAGCAGTTGTCTGACACTGCTTTTAATGTATTTAAATTTATTTTTTCAAAACCAGTAACTTGGGCTAATTATTTGTCTAATTATGGAGCACCGATAGAAATACCAGTTCCTGTATGACAATACAGGTGCCTATCTTGGGATAAAGTAACTGCTTGATACCGCTTTAAATTAAAAATTTTAATCTTGCCCCACACCTGAGACCATAGCATAAAAAATTCTAAGTACACTACACTAGTATGATAACTGTGCCTATGTCATGCCAAGGCAACTACCTATGCCTGCTTTAAATAATTTTTTAAGAAAAAAATACCACAGAGCAAAGGTCCAAATTTTCCAAGTATAGAGCACCGCTAATATATACTAGGGCTGGTCCTGGGAATACCGGTGCCTATAATAAAACAGAGGAACCACTCTGCTTTCCACCACCAAATTTCTTAATGATATACCGGTGCTAGGTTGTATTACAACTTTACACACTTGATTGAGACTTAATGGGAAAACAAATCTGCTCGACACTACAACAATACAAAACCTGAATTTTATTTTAATTTCAATATGTTGAATAGATAGGATATTGGGGAGTACACAAAAATTTATATTAATTACATTTAAGGTGAGTTAGCTGCATACTTTCATAAAGGGGATTATTTTATGGGTTATTTTACACGCAGTAACGGTGTAGAAGAGTGTGCGACCATGAAATGAAGACGGGGCTGGCTAAAGAGAAAGGTGGTCTTGCTGGTGAAGGAGTGGTATAGTACTATATAGAAGATGAGTATGGTGGCTACCAATCAGGATGGGAATTCGACGGAGGAGGAGAAGGAATCCGCGAAGCTAACTTAGAATGACGATCGGGGGGAAATTGAGGTATCATCTAAACCTAAAATTGAACCGATTGTGAATTCAACTAAATTGTTGGTAAACTGTGGGTGGGTGTAATTAGTGGCAATAAAGTACAGTCTAACGGGAAGCAAATTGAGTATGTTGCTCCTGAGATGATTAATAGTGAGATGGAAATTGAAATTGAGCTAATGACTTTGAATCGGAGATCGAGTATTGGGAGAATTCTTTGATAATGTATGTAATAGGAAGGGAGTTAACGATAACTACACTAAAAAAGTACATGCTGAAATTTTGGGAGTTTGTTGTTTTACCTGAAATTCTATACATGAAGAAGGATATTTCATACTGAGGTTCAGGTCGATGAATGATAGGGATGAAGTGCTGAAGAATGAGCCATATACAGTGTTTAACATGGTCATGTTCCTTCACATCTGGAAACTTGGATTCTCTTTGAAAGAAGATATGGTGCAGACTTTACCAATTTGGGTTAAACTGCCCAAATTAGCACTACATATTTGGGGAGGTACAAGTTTGGGGAAAATTGGGAGTGCAGTTGGCAAACCTCTTTTCACTGATGAATGCACAACAAATAAACTAAGAATCTCTGATGCAAGAATTCTGGTTAAGGTGGATATCATTGATAAGGTGCCATATTATGTAAGGATAAAGGATGTGGATAGATCTATGATGAAACCGGAAATAGAGCTTGAATGGAAGCCTCTATATTGTGAAAAGTACCTAGTGGGAGTCACATGTGCACTGAAAATTATGTGAAGAGCAAAGTAACCCAGAAATGGAAGCCAAAAGAAAAACAAGGCAGATGAGAATGCATTAAGTATTGAGGTAGAGAAGATAAAGGTTGTTGAGCAGGAGAAATGAAATGTATTTAAAAGTAAATCCAAAGGCAAGAAGAATGTGGGAACTGATCAGGAGCAGCAACATCAGAGTGATGGAAAGCTGCAAGTTGGGAATGAATCAAGAACCAATGTTCTGGGGATTTGGAGTGATCTTCTGAGGCCTATGACAATATCATAGAACATTAGGGGGCTGAATAAATCAGCAAGGTATAGAGAGATTAGCTCCCGTCTCAATGTGTTGAATATTAAACTTGTTAGTAGAAACTAGAGTAAAAAAGGCTAATGAAGTTAGAAGTAAACTGGGGTTTAAGTGGAAGCATGTTGATAACTATGGAGATCATCCGAATGAGAGAATATAGGTACTTTGGGATCAGAATAAAATTGAAGTGAAGGTGAACAAAAACACAGATCAGCTGTTACATTGTGAACTGATTGAGAATGGAAATTTGATGTGCTGGATTACTGCTGTATGTGCAATGAATCAACTGAATTTGAGGAAGAAACCATGGAAAAACGTAGAGAGATTAAAGGATCAGGTGCAATGACCTTGGCTGGTGATTGGAAATTTCAATAATTTGTTAACAACAGCTGACATGAAGGAGGAAATGAAGTGCAGGTTGGAGAGTTCTGGGATTTAGAACAAATGATGTCTAGAACTGGCTTATTTGAATGTGAAACCACTGGGGAATTTTAGACATGGTCAAATAGGCAAGTGGAGGGGTTGATTTATTCAAGGATAGATGGGGCCTTGGGTAACTTGGATTGGTTTTAGAAATTTCCAAGCACAGTGGAAGTGATGGAACCTGGAATATCTGATCATGTCTTACTTAAAATGCAGATCTGGGAGGAGCAGATAAAGAGACATAAGCAGTTCAAGTTTTTGAATTATTTATTGGAAAATGAAGTGGTTGTGAGGCTGATCAAGGAGAAATGAGAAAAAACCAATGAGAGGCAGGCCTATGTATGTAGTGTGGAAGAAACTATTGAGACTGTAAGGAGATCTGAAGCAACATACAAAGAAAATGGTTGGAGTTAAAAAGAAACTAGAGGAAGCAAGAACTGATATATACAAGAACTAAAATGATCTGATGAATGACAGAATGGATAAGCAGAAGATCCAAAGAGTAGTACACTGTATTGATGAGCTAACAAGGTGGAACACAATTGATGAAAAAGTGGCTAAACAAAAATCTAAGGTTGGCTGGATAAGGCTTGGAGATGGAAATAATGCATACTTTCATGCCATTTTAAGGCTAAGAACAACTCAGTTGTGATTCAAAAAGTGGAGAGAGGGGATGGAACCTTTACAACAAATCGGGATGAAATGGCGGAAGCAGTGCTGAAGTTTTATGGGGAGCTGATAGGTAGAACTGAAGAAAGGCTGAAAGGAGTGGATATAATAGTTCTAAGGCAGGGGAAGCAACTAAGTAGGGAGGGGTAGAGAAATATGACTTCAGAAGTGCAGGAGACTGAAGTGTTGCATGCCCTGAAAAGCATTGAAAACATGAAAGCCCCAGTTATAGATGGTTTTACTTCTTTGTTCTTTAAAGTGAACTGGAAGATTGTGAGGGAAGATATATTGGCAGCAGTAGATAACTTTTTTGTTAATGGGAGATTGTATTAAATAGTAAATAGCACAATGGTAACCCGTATTCCTAAACATCCTGCTTCAAAATAAAATCAAAGAATTGAGGCAATTTCCTGATGTACAACTGTTTATAAGATTATTTGAAATATTCATACAAACAGGTTGAGTAGGGTGATAAGAGGTAGTTAAAGAGGATCAGGCAGCCTTTGTGCCTGGAAGAAATATACGTGACCATATAGTGATGGCATATGAACTGGTGAGAGGCTATAACAGAAAGAGTGGAGGGCCTAAATGTATGATCTAGATGGACATACAAAAAACCTATAACACTATTGACTGGAAGGCTTTGGAGGTGATCTTAACTGAGTTAGGTATACCAGCTAGGTTCATTAAATTGATCATGATTTTTGTTACTACAGTATCATTTAGGTATGTGGTTAATGGTAGTCCTACCAAATTGATTCAGGCTAAGAGAGGATTGAAACAAGGTGATCCAATATCATCACTGCTATTTGTCTTGGTGATGGAGTACATGAGCAGATGTCTACAAACTTTGGGAGAGAAGCCCGAATTCAAGTATCATGCAATATGTAAGAAACTAAAGCTGATCAATTTAAGTTTTGCAGATGATGTGCTGCTGGTGTCAAGGGGAGAGGCTGAGTCAGTTAAACACTTGATAGAGGCTTACAATGTTTTTGCAGCATCAACAAGACTGAAAATTAACAAGACCAAATGTAATGTCTACTTTGGTGCGATTTCAGATGATCAGAAATAGGAGATACTGGGAATAACTGGATTTGAGGAAGGGGCTTTACCATTTCAATACTTGGGAGTGCCATTAGAAAGTAGAAAATTAACTTCGCAGATTTGCCAACCACTAATAGAGAGGATGACATCCAAACTAAGACACTGGAGCTCTAGACTGCTGAGTTATCCCGGAAGACTTCATCTTGTCAAAAGTGTGCCTTTTGCAATAGCAAACTATTGGATTCATAGTTTCTCACTGCTTAAAGCTGTCCTTAAGCATGTTGAAGCTCTGTGCAGATCATACTTGTGGAGTGGGGGAAATGAAATAACTAGAAAGGCACCAATATCTTAGGAAAGAGTCTGCTCGGACAAGAAACATTGAGGGTTTAATGTGATCTCATTGCAGGAATGGATCCAAGAAAACTTGATCAAGATCCTATGGAATTTGTGCAAGAAGGAAGATAAGATGTGGATCAGGTGCATTCATATTTACTATGTGGATTCTAGGAACATTATGAGAATAAATACCCCATATGACTGCTCTTGGGTATTAAAAAAACTTGATGTGATGTAGGCAGACGATTGTGAACACGGAGGAGTGGAAAAACCAGTTGAGCAGGGAGAAGTTCCAAATGAAAAGGATGTACAGAAGCATTAGAGAGCAGGAAACTGGTGTAGTACAATAGAATAGGATGATGTATGATAATTGTGCAAGGCCTGGAGAAAAATTCATTTTATGGATGGCTTGTCATCGGAGGCTGGCAACAAAAATGAGGCTACTGAAAGTTGGGGTTGCAATGGAGGTAAAATGCTGCTTTTGTGAGGAAGATAAAACACAGCAGCATCTATTTTTTGAATGAAGGAAAACAAAGAAGGTTTGGAGAGATGTGTTAATTTGGCTTAGGACGAATAGACAACGGGGAGATGGAGTGAGAAGATGGATTTGATTCTACAAAACAGCAAGGGGAAAGGCTGGAAAGTGCAACTTCTGAAGTTGGCAGCAACTAAGACCATTTATGGGATCTGGAAATGGAGAAATAAGGTTTTCTTTGGTAAAGATGTAGCCGATATTGATATTAATAGTAGTATTCTTTAATGTATAATTGCTAGGGCATGGACTAAACCTAGATTGAAAGCAAAATGTTCTGATCTAATGGTACTTGCAGAGTAGGATTTGGGAGAGAGTAGTTTGTACATTACCATTTTTTTGGAGAGTGAAATGAAGTATACTTATTCCAAAAAAAATAATTATATTTAAGGTGATAAGATCCACTTTTTTTTTCCTTTTCAAAGCAACATTGCCCCCCACAATTTAACCAATCTTATCTACCTACAATACATCGCCATATGAATGTCTACCTACTAATGCTCCACCCACCTCCTCCAAACTTGGAAATACATAAGGAAACTCAGGACACTCTGCTGGGACATGCCAATCTATCTCATCTTCGAAGTATAACTCCTTCCCATGTATGAAAACATTCCACTTCTCATTGCTAGGATCACTGACATGAAAAACTTGGTGTGCCTGAGCAGCTAAGATGAACTTGTCATCCTCGTACCCGACTCGAGTCAGGTCCACTAATGTGAAACCCATGGGTTTCTTTGAACGGACCCCAGCTCCATAATCAACCCACCAGCACTTGAATACAACAATTTTGAACTCAACATAATCCAACTCTCAAATCTCTTCAATCACCCCGTAAAAGGCCATCGCTGTAACAATATGATTTTTTATCTTTCTTGCTTGACGGCTACGCAGTTCCTATTCTATGTAAACACCACAGTTTTAGGTTGAGCTCTTGTTGTCATTCTCAACTTTTGCAAAATTATATCCATTTATATCGCACCCTTGGTGTATTATAACATTGCAATTGGGTGTCTTTGCAAAGGCACGAAATTTATTGGGCATGCCGTCAACCATTTCAAAAAACTCCTCTCAGAAGAACTTATTCACCAAGCCCACCTTGACACTCTGTTGACATACATACCCACCCTTATCGCATGTGAAACCAATACCTCACTCATATCCCCAGTAACCTGTGATGAGGTTAAAAACACAGTTTTTGACCTTTCAGCTGATGTAGTGCCAGGTCTAGATGGGTACTCTGGGTATTTTTTTTCCAAAACCACTAGGATGTTATTTCTAGTGATCTCTTTGAAGTTGTCACCAATATCTGGGAAGGGAACAACCTTCCCAAAGTTGTAGTTGCAACATGGATTGCCCAAATCCCTAAAACCCCAACACCCTTATCTTTCAATGACTTTAGACCGATCAGTCTTTGCACTTTTCTTAATAAAATCCTACAAAAAAATCTCCACCGAAGGCTGAAATATATTCTCCCCAAAATCATCTCTCCTGAACAGTTTGCTTTCTTAAAAATGGAGAATTGACAATATACTCCTCATGGCTGAGCTGGTTAAGTTCATGAACAAAAAACAAGAACCCCCAATATTTTCCTAAAGTTAGACCTTGAAAAAGCCTTCGACAGGGTCTCTTTATCTCCACCGAAAGGCTGAAACATATTCTCCCCAAAATCATCTCTCTTGAGCAGTTTGTTTCTTAAAAAATGGAGAATTGACAATATACTCCTTATGGCTAAGCTGGTTAAGTTCATGAACAAAAAACAAGAACCCCCAATATTTTCCTAAATTTAGACCTTGAAAAAGCCTTCGACAGGGTCTCTTTATCTCCACCAAAAGGCTGAAACATATTCTCCCCAAAATCATCTCTCCTGAGCAGTTTGCTTTCTTAACACCCACGGGTGTACCCCAACGGTTGGGACGTTGGTTAGTTTGGTCCAATGGTCCAGTGAATGGAAGGACTTCCCGTTTCAAATATTTGGAATCTCCTATTTTTTGGGGACGGAAAATCAACTCCTTATTCCTTCCAATCATCGACAGAATCAACAAAAGGCTAAACACTTGGGAAAACAAGTGGCTCACCCAAGTTGGCTGCCTCACTCTCATCAAACACACTCTCAATTCTATGCCCAAGTTGGCCGCCTCACTCTCATCAAACACACTCTAAAAGAAAACATGTTTGACCGGTAATATTTTTATCTACGTATAATAAAGGTAAATGAAAAATTAATATTTAAAACTACTTGTTACGATGAATTGAACAATCTCATATACAATACTATTTTTTTAAACACTCATAAGATGAGTGGGGGACTGAATCGGCTCCCCTAACCGTTTAAAACGAAAGATCAAGTGTACGATGACATAAATACAAGGTTAGTGACCATGTGAGGTTCTAAACTCCGCTATTTCTAGACCAAAAGAT
>JAULKK010326780.1:0-11102 GCA_032355705.1 Rubia peregrina | reverse complement strand
CTACTACATGTTGTATAATAAAACTTTAATATTGCAACTTAGACATTTTACCTTTTATTATTGTAATTAAACCCCATCTTTCCATAAGGTTATGGAAAGACGATTTTTCCCAAGATATTGCCATATATATATAATAATAATTGGGTGGTGGAAAAACGTTGAGTAGCAATTACAATACGTAGAATTAACATCAACTCAATTACTTTCTTACAATAATTAATCTATTGCAAGAATATCTAAATTATATGTCAACCAGACTGATCGTTTGTATGATTACAAATTATAGATTTAATAAAACTGGCTCTCGGAGATATTAACTCACTCCCCGCAAAAACTATGACCGCTTGGCTAAGAGGAGCGTATCACACATCAACCACTTTGCCAAACAGGATCTTCAAGAACTGCAACACCACTTTATCCAAAGTATGATCTATGTTGTTCAAACTGTAAACACCTGAAAAACACAGATCTGACAACATTCAAATAAATGGAAAATCTAATATAAAAAACAAGAACAAAATTACGAAAACACGATCTGTATATGTAGATCGAGAACAAAACATCAATGCAAACAACAAAAGTGAGTGATCATCACGAACATAGCAATCTAATCTATCGGGTTGAAAAATAATACTATCATATGGCGACATATACATACTTATTCGATAACATAAACACTCAAGGATTGTCAATTGAAAGATTACTGTTTTCCATCTCCGTAGAATAGGAAGATAGAGAAAAGAAGATTGAAGAGAAAAGTAAGGTTTTCTGAGAGAGGGAGGAAAGGAAGACGGTGGAAGATGTTTTGAGATGGAGGTAAGCACAATAATATGAGATATTTTCTATAATTTGAAAACACTTTACTTTCTCTCTTATCTCACGATAAGTTATTCTAAAACGATCTCATATAAGTATTTTTCAAATGAGAATCTGTATCCATTAGGACAATTAACTTCAAGACGTGCTTATGAGTGAATTGATGCAACAGACCAATCATACATAGGGGTGTTCAAATCACCCGACCTGACCCGGCCTGATTCGACCCAACCCATTTGCATCAGGTTATGTCAATGTCCCATTGGGTTAAGTGTTTCCCAATTTGAGTAGGGTCAAGTATGGGTCGAGTCGGATTCTGACTCAAATTAACCCATTTATAATAATATCCTATTTTCTTGAAATTTTCAATCTTTAAAAAAATTCACTCAAAAATTATTTTAATCCCAGTTATCCTACATTAATTTACTGCATAAACAAGTTTAACATTCTTGAATAATAACAAAATTAAATCAACATCGGTCTGATTCATGATTAAAATAAGTGAACATAGTTATTAATAATTATATTTTACTTACGAACAAAAGTTAAAATATATTTATTTTACTAATTATTGATAAATAAAAAATACTTTTATATTTATATGTGTATATAGATATCCATAAAGATAAAAAAAATTGTATAAAATACTATCAATTATGTATAATATATTGAATCAAATATGAAATATATATTTATATTCATAATTAATAAAATAATCAGAGTCCGTTTCTTGAAAGACGATAGTTATTGAAAAATCAAGATTTAAATTATAAATTAGAAAAATCAAGATAAATTTTTTGGGTTGCATTAATCGGGTTATTAACTTATAAATATTGTACGTTGCATAATAATTTTTTAATATTTCAATTAAAATATATTACATTTCTATAATTCTAATTCAACCCATCTTTCCATATGCCTATGGAAAGACGGTGTTTCCCAAACCTTTGCCAAATAATTATATAAATAAATTTCAGCAAAATTATATTTTTATTTTTTAAAAAAGTATTCTAACTAACTAGAATGAAAATAAATGTATTTTCTTTAATTATTGAATAAATTTGTAATTAAATAATATATATTTTATTTTAAATTACATGAAAATAAATTATTATTTTGTTTATTATTTAAATATTAGTATGATTTAAAAATATTTATTTTATTTGATTAAATTATATTCTTTTACTATTTTCTATTTATATGATTTGGGTCAATTTGAAACTTTTGTGGACTAGACCCAATCCGACCTACAACTATGAAATTTTTGTCCCAACCTGTTTCGAGCCATTTAACTCAAATTTTAAGTTAATTTAGATCGAGACAGTTGATACGCCATAACCCGCGAGTCAGCATGAACAACCCTAATTATACAAATTCAACAAGTTTTCCTCTAAAACTAATTGACTAATAGGAAGAATAACCACATGACTTATCTCTTGATCATTTAATTTCTTACTATTTAATGTGATATTATATTCCAACATGTATCCATATGAGGGATTTAAGTTTTTTTTTCTTTTTTAAAGAAAATATGGGGAATTGAAGTTAGGAGGTCACAAAACTTATATTTTCAAGGTTTTCTGACGTTCCCTTGAAGTTTGAAGTGATTTATCAATGGTCAATAGTTTTATAAGGTATTTCGCAATTAGATTTTTATATTGTTTTTGGTTTTTTACTTTCTAATTCTGATCAAACAAGCTGAAATAGGTGTTTGGTAACCAAATTTTTTGCAAGTTTGAAAAGTTATTTTTTTTGTTAAAATGAAAAGACTATCCGTCCCATTCGAATATGCACATTTTAAATTTTTATTCATCCCAAATAAATCGACATACTTTCTATTTTAAGAAAAATCATCATATTATTAGGCATAATTATTCGTGAAAAAGTAAAATTGTACACTATTTCATCTCACAGCAACCTACAGTTTAATTACCTCTAACAAACAAATAAAGAAACCACAATTTCCGGCAACATGCGGTGGTCCGGCGGTGGTCCGACGGTGGTCCGGCTAAAAGTTACCGGACAAGGTTATATTTGCACTTTATCTCATTATGTAGGGTTATATTTGCACTTTCAAAAATAGCAGAGTTATATCTACATTTTTCCAATTATATAGGGTTATATCTGTACTTTGCTCTAATATTTATTCCAATAAAATAAGTGTGCCAGATAAAAGTATATTTATTCCGTTCCGACTTTTTATGTAGATAGTAGATCATGGTCTGAGCTTTTGTGCACTAATTTCTTGCCAAATCCAGAACGAAAAAAGAGTCACGCATTTGTTTCCTTTGCGAAAATTAACGTGATCTGTTTTAATGCAAACAGCAATCCAACAAATTGTTGATGATGAAAGGACACATGACGCTGTTTGGCCTGTCTTTCTCTATAGTTATCTACAAGAAAGGACTACATGCACCAACCTTGAGCAGAAGCAATTATTACTTTCGACGGATGAAGACCTATACCAGACTAAAAAAATAATATTAATTTAATTACAATTTACATAATATTATTATTTCTTAATAACAGATTAGTAAATACAAGAAATGGTAGCAATTGTTACTAAAAATATTGCGATGAACCTTTCTTTTTTGCTTTCACAGGGGTTTGGTGCATTATTCGTCATGTTCCTTTCCTATATATGGGTCAAAAGAAGAGTCACGAAATGAGTTACAGATTTGCATAACAAAGTGTACAACTTGGAGGGATTTTGGTGATGGGAATCAAGTTGGGATCTTCAGGCAATCAATGTGACCAACGCAAGGTTTGCTTTTAGTTACTTCTCAACTCATATGTGGAAATGACTTGATCATAGCACTAACACTCTCCTCTTGGATCAGGAGAATCGTGAAAAACACAATATTAAAACGTAAAGACTCCGCCTACACTCTACGAACGTCGCACTCAGCATGTGGTTTATAGCACACCAGGTCTTTGGAGGGATGTAGAGCTCAAGACCCTAAGGTATTGAGTGAGCAGTTAACACACACTCGAATGGAATGTCAAGACGCAATACAAGTAGAAATCAACGATTTGGTTGAGCCACTAGTAGAGAAAACTCTATTAAAGGCAGCGTTAGAAGGTTGTTCCACCGGAACCGCCTTTAATTCAATTATCAAAGTTCCACTTTACTTCAATTATCAAAATCATACTTTTTTTTAAAACCTAGCTTGTTGTCATAGTTTGATGATCGAAAGTACACTTGGCTCTATATATAATAGATTAATTCACTGAAAATTTGAAAAACAAAATTATTAAAAAGGATCTGGTAGGAGGATCCATATTACAAAATTTAAATTTAGTAAAACATAGGAATTGGAATTGAAATTTGAAAAATGAAAAATGAAAAAAAAATGCAAATACTTTCATTTCTAAATACGATCTAAAAAAGCTTTTATCTACGCACAATACTTTCATCATTATCATCGATGCACAATACTTTTTCAACCCGCCGTACAAGCAGTTCCAAACTTGAAAGTGCTCTTCAAGATTTTTTATTTTAAATTTTATAAAATGAGCTACATCGCAACTCTTCTTCTGCACTATTCCAACAATAACCTTATCCATCAACTTCCAAAATATCCATCAACTCCCATAATCAATCAACAAACACTAGTGTAAACATGTCTACAAGATCATTTTAAATAAAATTAATCATCAAATAGTGTCATGAACATCAAAATCGTGACTATTAAACACCAACATTCTAAGATCTAGCGACCACTTTCTTTCCATTTGACTTACCAATTAAAAATTGGCTTTATTGAACACTAATTAAATTTTTCACCGGGGCGACGGGTGCTTGAAAACATTGACGAAGAATTGAACTTGAAAATAATAATAATTTTGAGCAGAATTTGACTTGGGATTTTGAGTTGGAAGTTTGGGGAATCGATGAAGCTTAGGAATGTCGAATTGGAAATTTGATTAAGAATAGAAACTGAGGAAGGAAATTGATTTATGCTTTGTATTCAAACGCGTGAAGGAAATTGATTTCTTGCACGTGATTGAATGATTTTGATTAAGGAGAGAAATTAAAGAGGAAGGAGACTAAATTCAGCAATGAAGGTAATTGATTTCTTAATTTGTGCTCATACACAACAAAGGAAGAGCATTAATATTTGAATGTAGCCAAAGAAAATATGATGTGTGTATTCACACTGATTTTTACACAGCGGTTCAATTACAAAACTTTTATTAGAAGGCGGTTCTAGTAATTTTGTATGGAACCCCTACATATAACAAATCCGTTAATGAGAATGTCTCTTGTTGGACTGAATATTGGTTAGATCAATCATAAAAATATTATTTTAATAAATTTTAGGGTCAAATAATATATATATATATATTTATTTATTTATTTATACAATGCAATGTATTTTAATTTTTTTTAAAGTTATAAGAAACTATTTGCAATAAATAAAAACAAACATCAAATCTCCACATTAGTTACATCAATTATAACACTTTGTGTACTTTAATTTAAGAATAGTGAAAATACATAGTATTATAAAACTTGAGATAATTTATATATATATATATCTATATATATTACACTTTCTTAGGGGTGCAAAAAAATTGAAAACAAAAAATAAATTTTGGATTTTGAAATTTTTGAACCAAATTTAAGATTAAAATTTCAATTATCCTAAATGAATAAAAGATTTTATGTGGTTTATGATTCGGTTCTGAATTTAAAACTAAAATCTAACCCGGGCCTAAATATAAATAATAATAAATTTAATTATTTAAACATTATAATTTTCAAATGAGAATTTGCAAGGAGAAGATGAATTTGAAGATGAACACTTGGAGATGTTTTCTTCTTTAAAATAAAATAAAATAAAATTGTAATTTTATTCATTGTTTAAAGGTGTAAAAAAATGTGGGATATTATCCCAATAAAGAACAGGTTCTTCAGTGTTTTTGCCATGTTGGTTAAGTCCGTTTCTCTATAAGTGGCACCGTAGATTTAGAAAATTGAATTTAGGTGAAGAAAATGAGTGGATGAAATTGAATGTAGAATATAAAAAGTAGAATGAACAGATGAAATTGAAGGAATATTTCCAAAATTGAAAAGTGTGACAATATAAAAGAAACACCCAAACTAAAAAGTGTGTCAATAATAGAGAAACGAAGGGAGTAGAATTTTCATATCTTCTAATCAAGTGCAATACCGGAGATTGGTGAATTCAACTAGATTAGCCATTTCATCAATGATTAGGCCAAATTCAGACAAATATTCGTTGTAATTCTAAACGGCATTTATAAAAATTTGCGATTCTCCTGTAATTTGATGAGTTTGTATGTATTTCATTAATGATATTTGTAGACCTATTCGGAGAGCTATGGCCTCTTCGTGTTTTACCATGTAGACGAAGATAGTGATTGGGTCACCCCATATATCCAATTCCCACATGGATCTAAGATACACCATCTTAAACACGTGGGATTAACATTCATGGTTGCATCAAAGAACATAGTATTTCTCGTAACTGATGTTGTGGTTCTTGGAGTGTTTTCCGCATGGTTTAGCGTGCTATTAAGATCCCATTTTCCCAAATAAAATATCACTTTTGCAGTGTAGATAACAAAATGTTGTAGAGGAATTCATGACTTCCTCCATGAAATATCTTATTCATGTGGTGTCAAAGTTGTTATGTGTAGTAGTATGGAAATAAATGTCATGTCCTGGGATTTCATATCTAAAATTAGTTCTTGAACCCACAGGCTTGCATTTTGTTGTTGAAAATTGAAAATATCCACATGTATACGCAAATCAAAGTTGATGTGCCAAAGGACAATAGAAAAATATGTGTACAAGAGAGATATCTGCTATGGAACAACTTTAGCATTGAGATTCAGCTTGCATGTGTCATTGACAAAGATTTTCTGCTGATGGTAAGAAAGGGGAGGAATTACATAACCCAACTCAAAGATGAGGCGAGAGTATGGGTATCAAAGCAATAACTGTTCTACAATCAAGTAAGTTCTCTTCTAGCCACAAAATCTGCTATGCCAGCAGATGCCTTTGGCCAATCTAGCTCTAGGATATCCTAAACCTAATTACCATGGGGGTCGACTAAACCCAACAAAAATAATTGGAGAGAGCAGTGACGCACCGGGTCCGGATGGCCTACCACCAGGTTTTTACCAACACTATTGGCCTTAAGTGTGGGAAGAAGTAACAAATGATGTACAAAGGTTTTTCATAACATCCTCAATGCCAACAGAGTGGAATCACACTACCCTGGTTCTTATCCCAAAGAAGAAGTGTCTGAAGGATCCAACAGATCTACGGCCGATAAGCTTATGAAATGTTACTTGCAAAATCATCGCGAAGATTCTTGCCAATAAATTTTAAGAGAGTCATGGGGTCCTTATCTCAGGAAATCAAGCATCTTTTGTGCAAGACAGATCCATTGTCGAAAAATCACTTATTGTCCATGATGTCATCGAATACATCCGCAAGAAGAAAACTGGGAAGTAAGCGATGGCTGTGATGAAAATATATATGAACAAGGGATACGACCGTATATCATGGGAGTTTCTAGAAAGGATGATGAAGCACATGGGATTTTCGCATAAATGGATAGCTTGGGCTATGGAGTGTGTCACTACTGTTTCATACTCCATAAAGCTCAATAGAACTATTTCAAGAGAGTTCAAGCCAAAACAGGAGATCAAGCAGGGATGCCCCATTTCTCCGTTCCTTTTCATCCTATGCCAGGAAGCATTCTCTTCGATGATAGTGTCCGAGGGTTTCCAAAGGGTTTGCCAAGGTGTTAAAATTGGTTGATCAGTTCAACCGGTCTTACACCTCATGTTTGCGGATGACTATATCCTATTCTTCAATATCTCAGATACAGGATAAAAAAATATTGGCCCAAACAATCAATCTCTTTGCAGTTTACTCAGGTGAAAGAATCAACTTTCAGAAGTCGGCACTATTAGTGAGCCCTAACACTGACCCAAGAATAAAGGAACGTCTTAGCCAGACTTTCAGAGTTTTTGCAGATTTACTAAAGGACATTTTCCTAGGCCATGATATAAATTTTGATGGGCTAAAAGTGGGAATGTTTAACAAATTAATGCAAAGGGTGAAGGCAAAAACATCAATATGGAGGACAGGGGATATGTCGGTAAACATGTATTAGCATCAGCAACCCAATACTTCCTCAGTACATTTCGAATACCGTCTGCAGTTGTAAAAAACGATTGATGGCCATCTAGCCAGGTTTATTTGGGCAGGAGATATAGATGGAAGAGGTATAAACTGGAAATCTTGGAACTCGGTATGTCATTCCAAATTACAGGGGGGACTAGGGTTACGTTCTACAGAACAGATGAACTAGGCTTTGCTTGGAAAATTAGCATGGAAGCTAATCACGAACAAGGATTCCTTTTTCTCTAAACCTTTTCTAAGCAAGTATTGCAGCAAAGAAGAATTCCAGAAAGTTAAAGTGAAGCAAGGCTCAACTTGGGGGTGGAGAGTAATTATGTGGAAAAGAGACCTAATCAACAGAGGGATCAAGTGGCAAGTGGTTGATGGTCATGGAGTAGACATTCAAGATGAGTGGATCCCAAACTACAAAAATCCAATAAAGTACGACAGACAACTCTTACCACAACTTGGTTTTAAAGTGAGTGATCTGATTGATAGTCATGAGCAATAACGCATGTCTTTGTTAGGATTATTTTTAGTCTGGAAATAGCAAACGATATTGTAGGGATCCATGTCCCCCTTGCATCCCTTGGACAACCGGATTACCAATTATGGGACAAGAACTGGATTGGAAAATACACAGTCAAAAGTGGATACCACGAGGCTTGGAATGTAAAAGATCAACATAAACCAATAAGCTCAGCCACATGTAATCCACAATTAACACATTCTGAAACACACTTATGGAAAAAGATGTGGAACTCCAAAATCCCAGAAAAAAGTAAAATTCTTGGTGCGGAGGCTGGTACAAAATGCTGCTCCTGCAGGACCGAATCTGAGGAAAAGAAATATGGAGGTTTCGGCTTTGTGCCAAATGTGCCACTCTTATGTGGAAACGTCATCACATATGATACTAGAGTGTGATTTTGCAAGGAGATTTTTGAGAGCATCAAGACTGGGGTTTGATTTTAGACAGGGCAGCCTGATCCAACTCAAAAGTTGGTTAAAGGAATGGTTTAAGAGGGCACCAGAAGATGAGAACATCAACCTCACATGTATAACCATTTGGGAAATCTGGTGTGCTCGAAAGCAACAATAGAGCAACAACAAATCTCGGTGGAAACCCTCCTAGCCATCATAAGGGCTACGCAGGAGGACCAACATGTCTCAAATACTATAAACCCCAACATAGACCAGGCAGGCTTGGAACAAATGAGGAGCCAAGAGGAAGTGGAGAAGCTAAAAACAAGCAATCTTATGAGAGATACATTTGATATGGCACACACAAGACGGACATCTAAGCCCCATCTACTCAAGCTGGACAAACATTGACACTAACGCTTCATTCAGAGCTCAAGACGAAAAGGCTGTTGCAGCATGGTGGGCTATGCAAACAGAGGGGGAGTTTTGATGGAATGGATTTCAAAGAATATGTGCATTGTCGGTAGTTCAGACAGAACTCATGGCAATTCATGAATCAATGGCAGAGCAAGGATAGAGGGGCCACAGACATATGTATTCGGACGGACTGCGAAATGACTCTTAACCATATCCACAACTTCTCATTTGTTCCCCCGGATTAAAGAGACTACTCAGGTCTATCAGAATGTTAATCATGGTTTTCAATAGAATACATATAGTTAAAGTCCCAAGATCAACTGTAGTGAATGTCATAACCTGGCACAACATGTATTAGGTGATGCTAATTACCAAACCTATGTGGAAATATAATTGCTCGACTCTTTTTTTTAAAAAAATTCTTTTTATATAATCTCCATATGAAGTATTTGATTCTTGGTTGTACGTGCCTTTAGAGTTTACATCTTCTTCTGCTGTGACGTTGGTCTCAAACGGCTTGTTACTATGTTTCCTACATAGGGAAAATTTGAAATGTCAATAACTAAGTTATAACCTGATTTGACTGTGTATTTACCTATGCCTTTATTGAACATACAATTTTATTGATATGAAGTCACATCAAATTTTGTTTAATTTATTTTCAAATTATTAATCTTTCATAATTTGTAGTTTTATATATGAATAGTTAAATATATTTGTTTGGAAATAGTTGAAAAATATAATCAAATCTCACATTGGAATCGAGCAAGTAGCTTATGAATAAATGTGTTCCCCCTCCATCCCATTTCAAACTGCAATTTAACTATTCATTGAGTCAAAACTTCCTAACCTTGACCATAAAATTGAATTGGTATATAAGTTTAAATACTATTTCGTGATACATTGCAAGATTCACAATAACATATATTTTTAAAATATCAAATTTTGACAAGTTTTAATTATTTTTAATGAATGATATATATTAAGCATCAAACATTTTTAACTCAATTTTTAAAAATCAAAAGGTGAAAGTTGAAATGGGATGGAGGAAGTATAATACTCCTTCTATCCCAATCAAACTTTATACTTCACCGAACTTTTTTAGTGTATTTTTTTACCAAGGATAAATTTCATTATGTATAAAAATTCTGTATTTAGAAAATATATATTTACAAAGAAATTAATCATATCTCGCACGACATCCTCATTGCTTATCTAGATCTCAAATTTATGGTCTAAATTATGTTACAAAACTAACTTGAAATAATGCGATTTTAAATGAAATGGAATATTAATTAATTTTATATTACGGATTTGTCATTTGTACATAACTTTTGATCATTAAGTTTAAAATGATCGTATTAGTTGTAGAACAATTTGAATCCTTCAAAGCCAAAATTATTTTCTCTACCTGACGTATGAGGAAATAGTGAAAGTTAGTACTTTGAATAGGTAGTGATGTGGTAGCTAATTTGGCCGGAATAGGGAGTGGTTAGGGATGATCATGGGTCGGGTGTAATAAGACCCAGACCCGACCCTAAGAAAATTTAGTTAGATCCAGATCCGACTCGGACCCGTAGGGTCTGAAAATTTTAGACCCGTACCCAAATCCGATGGGTCTAAACGGGTCTTGGGTCCAAAACGGGTCATAAATGGATCTAATATTCTATTTTTTCACTAAATAAAATACATCTTATCTTAAATGTAAATAATTGAAGTTCAATATGTATTAGAATTAATTTTTCAAGATAACAAAATATACAATACATATTATTTGTTGAAT
>JAULKK010326770.1:0-11102 GCA_032355705.1 Rubia peregrina | reverse complement strand
CTGAGTAGAACACTGTTTAGAAAAGGCCAGCTAACCCTATCAAATGCTTTCCTAAGATCCAGTTTTAATATGCAATTAGGTTCCTTATTTTTCCTATCCAAAAATCTGACCATTTCTTTTAGATAGATGATATTATCAGCAATATCTCTAACTTGAAGAAAAGCAGATTGATTTGTGCTTATTAGTTTCTGGATTAAAGGCTTTAATCTCTCCATAAGGGGGGGGGGGGTGTTAATGGGTGGAAAAGCATGGTCAATGCCAGAATGTCCACCAGAGGGTTACATTGGAACTTTCATCAACTATATAGTTTTATTATTATTAATAATAAAATTTTGACTATTTGAGGATTATATTGACACTTTCACAAGTTTATATGGTTCTATTGGTATATTTTCCCTTAATATTAATTGGAGGTAACTCATGTGTGACTATGTATATCAAGATATAATTTAATATAATTATTGCAGGACTCTGACACAGTTACTCAAATATAGTAATATAATTCATTACGTAAATGTGGCCATGTAGTGGTTATGGATCAAAATGTTGAAATATACACCCACATGGCCTCCCCTATAAATGGTAGAGATATGAACCAATAATGATACTAAGTAGATTTGAGTCACTACCTTATCAATTGCTGATTTGTATCTTTTTTGTAGAAAAATAATTCTATTAATTTTCAAATTTAAATTACAATGTTTGGAGATGAACTCCAAGAAGAGAAATTAAATGGATTGGTCTTTCGATATTATGCCAATTGATGGAGGATTCAATTCTCCTGTCTAGAAATTCAATGTATTTGCAGATAAAAAAAAGGAATGTGTTTGCAGATCATCGAAAGTTGTGATTAGAGATCTAATATCCACTATAAGTAGACCTAAATCCGTTCTAATTTTCTCTATTTTCTAGATATCATGGATTATTACTTGAGCATCACCCATAATAATATTACAGGATAATTGATTATTAAAACATCCATTTAGAGCAAAAATACTGGCTGTTGCTTCCGCGATCTTTGCTGGAAAAACATATGAATTTGAATGGATTCTACAGGTACCCAGATTTGTCAAATTCCTTTATATACCATCCAAAGCAAGTACATTTTGGATCAGTATCCGCGTTAAAATATAGTCTCAACCTTGGAGAATTGAAACTTATATGTTGATCCGTGTTTCTCTATAAGGTCAATACAAAGAGATATGGCCTTTATATTTGTTCATCTTTATCGTTTTAATTTAATTCAATGCGTGTTGGGCTATGTGGGTTATCTCTAGTACATGAACTACGCCATGCAGTAACTTGCTCCTATGGTGCCATAGATAATTCAGTAGTATGGAAATCCAAGATAAAGTGTCGTTATCAAACTCTTTGATTAGGTCTCACACCCATAGAGCTATACTTGGTTGTTAACATCTATATATTTTAGCATGCTAATCAGCTGTGAACCACAACTGATGTGGAATGGAACAATGGGAAGAATGTGTGCCTCATATCGAGATATACCATCTGATTTGTATATGAGGCAGTGTTGTACTGTTTAGCATCTTCTTTGGATAAGGTTTTCGGCTATTGGAACTTGTTTTTGCATAAGCTCCATATAAAGTGGAAAATCCTCACGGCTGTCATTAATTTCCAAATATTCACCACATGTTCTACATTATCCAAATAGATGAAATTAATAGACATATAATATTGTATCTCGTTTTAACCAAATAATTACCATCTTTGGTTTGGTCCTATGTCTATGTATCTTCATATTGATTTTGGGGTCTAGGCATCAAAAGGATTAGTGTAGCTTCCTTTTCACTAAACATTGTTCTAATCAGATTGTATTTTCATTGTTTTCCATTGTCCTCCATGAGCTTGTCGACGATGATATCTACTGGACAATCACTTGGAAGATAAGTAAGTCTTTTTAAGTTGGATCTTGGTAGCCATGGGTTATATTTAACCGTTATGTTGTTTCCTCTTCCTATCTATTTCTTGATTTGTTTTACACCCTCAAGAATAGATCTCAAAGAAAAAGAGAGGAGATATCCTAACTTTTCATCCATTATGGATGTGTGAGGATAATATTTAGGATTTAAAAGCGAAGCTAAATTTGACGATGGATTGGTAATTAAGTGCCACTCTTGTTTCCCCAGCAGTGCCTACTTGGAATGCTTCAAGTACTTAAACTTGAGACCTCCCATTCCCTTTGGAGTGTATAGATTGAGCCATTTATTCAATAAATTTTACGCTTTGTTTCAGATCTGTCTAACCAATAATTTACATAAAGCTAGTGTATGTCATCTACCTTTTTGTCCAGTAATTTAAAGCATGACATAGTGTACGTCAGCATAGATTGCAAGACCACTTCAACTAGGACCTCCTTTACACCTTTGGATAGTTTATTTTCCCCACATTGAAACTTTGACCAAATGTTTGTCTTAATGTACACTAGCGATGATTTTGATCATCCATAGGTGGTCGGAAATCCCAAGTATTTATCTGGTCCCCCTGATTCAATCATCCTCATAGTGGTAAGAATATGGGCTTTTGTCTAAATTAGGGTTGAAAGTAATAGCTGATTTTACATAGTTAGCCTTTTGGTTTGAGACAACCTTATATTTGTTCAAAAAATGCTTTAATTGGATATATTAATTCGTGTTTGCTTCATTGGATAATAGTATATCACCCTCAAATAGCAAATGCCAAAACCTGTGCGGAACATGCTAACTTTAAGCCTTATATATATAGAATTAGGATCACGTGATAACACCTATCTTAGGTGAGAAAACCCACTTATGTGAGAACAAATCGTAACCAATCATTTCATTAGATCAATGGTCGGATTTAATCAGAAAATCTAATACAATGGCAATTTATTTTTGAAATTTGCGGATCCCATATTTGGGTCAAAAGCCTTTATCGGATGAAATTTTACCTTTTTCGTTTCATCTAGCTTCGTCTGTACCATTCACACATTTCTCCTAGCTATATCCACATAAATTTCACCTTTAAGCTTTCATCCGAAGATTTTCTTTCCCCACGCATTTCTCCTAGCTCCGTCCACATCAAATTTCACCTTCAAGCGATCATCCGAAGATTTTCTTTCCCATTCATTCTAGGTCATTGATCATTCCGGTTACTGGATTTTATCACGAATTCAACGAGTTTTGTTTCAATTTCATGTATTTTTAGTTTGTTTTTCATCGTGTTATGAAATTAGGGCTTTGTTTCACCGGTTTTCTTCACATTTTATTTTCATAATAATTACGCAAAGTCGCACTGTCATAAGGATTCACATTTTCTTTTCACATTCTCTTCGCATTTGTTTCACCGATTCTGTGAGTTTCAATAACAAGGCTTACGCGAAGTGAGTTTTCCAGCTCTCCGCAACAAGATTAAGAATCGAGGTACAATTGAAAATTCTCTAGCTTTTTACGATATAATGATTTACGTTTTTGTGTTTTGAAGAAGCACAATCTAGAATTTGTCGGTGATGTGGAAGCCTAGCGAGAAAGGCCCTGACCTTTCCAACCAAATCAAAAGAAAAAAGGGAACGAAAAGAGAAGATAACTTCGTATTTTGTTAACTCTCTAGGAAACATGTTTAACCTTGAATACTATTAAAAATTATACAACAATAGCCCCTCGGACTCGGAAAGTAATAACGAAAATAGCTAACCCAATAGCAGATTTCGCAGCTGCTACCGTTGGAACCAATAAAACAAATTAATGATTGACCCATCATATCATCCAAAGAAACAGAAAATACTAAAAAGTTTGAATTCACAGCTAATAACATTGATTCAATTGGCATTGACATAATAGGAATATTTAGTATATTAAGGAGGATTCCCAGAATACCTAAAGTAGAGATGATCATAGAAAATGTAAAATATTT
Source organism: Rubia peregrina (assembly GCA_032355705.1). Taxonomy (NCBI): domain Eukaryota; kingdom Viridiplantae; phylum Streptophyta; class Magnoliopsida; order Gentianales; family Rubiaceae; genus Rubia; species Rubia peregrina. Next base: position 7,211 of record JAULKK010326770.1, on the reverse strand, counting down.
GATAGGATCCATTTCGGGAGCGTAGAATGGTTGAGTAATTCTAAAGATAAAAGAATATTTAGAATGTTAAAAAGTTTTCCCCCTTTCCCTGTCGAGGATCAAAGTTTTCCTTTGAGAGAAGCGTTTTCTTCTATTAGAAAGGCGCTTCGCCTCTTAAGGTCTTTATATTCATTGAGTAATTCGATATCCATTTGATTTTATTTTTTAAGGCTATAAAGCCTTTAAAATGGGTAGCTTGTTCTTCTTGGACGGCTAAATAAAAGGAAGATTTATGACCATCCGTGCACAAGCTCGTTAACACTTGGTGAAAAGCTAATTGACTAAATTCAACTCCTTTCGAGTGTACTCGCAAAATTAAATTTAGGTCGGTCGGAGCAATGAAGAAGGAAGGGTTTTCTCGACCATAAAAAATCAATTGATAGAAGGAAATGATATAGTTTCGGGTTTCAAAACACATCTCTGTGTTAAGAAAATCTCTGACCATGATTTCATATGCTTGAGTATAGGTGTCTTGGGACCGCAGGTGATCCCGGACATAGGCAACCCATTTTGGGTCCCGATCCGGTTGATCCAGATCAAAATTTAAGAGAGATATTTTGGAGTTGAGTATGCATTATGGATATAAAAGGTAAGGGAGTATGTATTTGAAAAGGAGGAAGCTCGTGCGAATTAAGAAAAGAAAAATCAAAAAGTAAAAAAAATGTATTTGAAAAGGAGTTGAGAACAAGTAAAGCCAGAATGGTTTCTTTCTATAGATATAGAAAGTAAAGAGGAAAAGGCATGACCAGAATAATTGTGTGAAATAAGTGTATTTATCCAATTAAGGCATAATTGATTCGTCTAAAATGATTCTCTCAAGACAACCTAGCCTCGACAAGCTTGTAGGAGTAGTAAATAAGTATACTATATATTGATGTTGTTAACCAACTGAGATTTTTCTCAAAGAAAGGGCACAATAGGGATATAAGTAGGCCGTTTGCTATTTCTATAAGTGCTTCTCGCCTTTATACGACTTGGTTTCATTATTGTTCCTATGTAGTGGTAGAGCTAAAAAAGTAGTATTCCTGCCATACCAGAATACCTATTATAGTGCTAGAAGCTTCGCCAGAAGCAAGCAAGACGAGGTCGCTCTGCTTCGTAGATAAGGCTCATGTAGTACTCCCCTTATCTCAAAAGGGGCTTATGCACTTCACTCACTGTCTACTAAAAGAGAGTGAGAGTGAGCGAGGAAAGCCTTATATTTAGTGGCTTTCCACCCTTTCCCTCACTCTAATCTTTCATTTATGCTTATACTTCCCCTGTTAGTGGGATTAATTGATTTTCTACCTGAGAACCATAATCTTTCCTATCAAAAAATTCTACGAAGATAGGCATAAAGGTATGATTAGTTCCATAAATCTCACTACACTGCCCATAGTAAATCCTTCTCATTGTACCGAAATGGAGGTATGATTTAAACGACCACGTACAACATCACATTTGACACCTAAGGAAGCTACAACCCAACTATGAAGTATATTAGCAGATGTTACAATAATATGTAAATGAGTTTTGACTGGTATAACCACTATATTTTCCAATTCTAATAAATGTGATTGATCCAATTCTGGATAATCTTCTGGAATCATATAACTGTCAAAAGTTAGTGACTGTTCATCGGAACTGTTATACTCCATATACTCATAAGGTTGGGTCGACGCCCGCCTCCCCCCAAACTTTACTTGCAAGTTTCCTCACAAAAATCTCTCCATGCTTACTCTTAGAAAGAACACTGTTTTTCTTTAGTTAGGTAGTTCTCCCGACTGTAAAAACCTTTATGAGTAAGGGTAATCAAGGATGGGGTAAGTTTATTGGAAACAATACCCTTTCTCACCCAGCCCTACCTACTCTATGTATTCGAGGGGGAAGCTGGAACAAAAAAAGACCTAGTTTGGTTCCACACATATCAGATAGGCAGAAGGTATGGAACGACCAGTTCACTACGGAAAGTAAATTAGATCATATAGTCATCTTCTTTGTTTGAAAAATGGGGAAAGGGATGCTAGTCAGCTCTGTGAAGTTGAAGGCCCAAAAATATTATATCTAGAGTGATTCCTCACCTATCCTGTCAGGCGCTAAGTTGAACGCTTGAGTATAGATTACCTATGCTCATATGAACGGCTAGGCTCGGACGACCCATAGATCTAAAAGGATCCATCCATAGGCCTGACCCGATAGGGTTTGTCCATAAACAAAACAAAAAAGTAGGTTTTTTAGTAGTAGTTCATGGGACCTCGAATTCCCACATTCCAGTGTGGATTATGCCAACAGATCTCACCCCCAAATATAGCTGAAAAGTGGAGTCACCTTTTTTCCCACCAAAATGCATGTGAAAATCAACTCATCGACCTTTTATTCACATTCATTTTTTATGTCTCCACTTGTTCCCAGTTTCCATTCCCCCTTCTGTAATAATAAGGTAAGCTTCATAGCTACAACCTAGTAAAGGCTCAACTTTTTTTACATAAAAATAATAGAATAAAGAAAAGGGATAGTCTATATCCTGTATTGATCATAGGATCACTCTATAAATAGGTATAGGTAAATTCTCTGTGACCTCCCTCCATTCACAACATCCCCTGCTTCTCACTGTGAACGACTCTTCGGTGGAGGAGTAGAAGTGTTGGTCCCCTTCGGTTAAGTTTCTTGTGCATGTTGTTACCTACCGTATGACCTCCATCCCCGAAGCGAAGAAAGAGGAGTAGGAACAACAGGTTGTCCCCTCCCAGCCCAGTAGTTCCACAACTACTACCGTGATTGTTGCCAAAGGGGATCCCCAATTCTAAAAGGTTGCTAGACCAGCCATTAGGTCCAAAGTTGTATGCCACTGATATGGTGCTGATAGATTCACTACTTTAGTGTCATTATCGGACATTGCAGGCTGAGCATCTGTTTCTCGTATATCATTATGCACCAAGAAGAGGGATGTGTACCTCCAACAACAACCAGAATGAAACCACATGCTCCTATACTTGGAGCATTTTGGGGTATAAGTCTAACCACCTCAACTCCTCGTTCCTGGCATGTTATAGTTGTTTAAATCTCTTGATGATGGGAATGGGAGATTACCGGCATGCTATTCAACTTTATAAGGCATTTTGTTGCACTTAAATCACTCTCGTGAAGGGGTGCACTCTGATACCATTGATATCCAATCGCTTTGATAGTAATGGTCGGATCTACTACTCCCTCAACCATTTAATATAACAGAGCAAATGATGGTATATCAATGAACATCAGGATGATACTAGGAAATATGGTCTAGAGCATCTCGATAGTAGTTCCATGAACATTTCTGTGTTACCGCATCTTGAGATCCTAATTTCCATGGTTATGCTGCATCACATGGAGCATTGTGAGGCATAACCATTCTAGAATAATCATTTGCTTTAGTTCATTGTTTGACTGCTCTGCTCTCACAAAAAATACTTATAACCAAACTAAAGTTTTTCTTGGTTGTTGACTAAGGGAAAGCATAGGAAAAAGTAAATGATATTGTCTCATTAAGCACAGTGCTGCCTAACACTTTGTGATCTCATCTACTACCATTAGCCAAAATGAGCTCTCGGGGGAACCCTCTTCTTCCTTACTCCATTTTCGTTTTTGGTGTAAGCGCTTATCAATGTCCAGAGTATCTAGGTGGTTTTCCAAGCTTAAGGAGATACTCTTTTTTGTTCCGCCGGTGAGCCTGGTAACCCCATCTCAAAAAATGAGCCTTTTTCAACAGCCTTTCTGGCTAGACATCTTGTTCACTTCTAATACGAGACAACTTTCGATCCACTTGTCTTAGAAGATTTTCGTTGGGATGGCCGCTCCAACAATCTGATGGGCTAGTAGTCTCTACTTGCTGAAGACGACTCACAAATAAAATAAAAATAGAAGAATCCTCGAACCAGGCTGAAAGAAATGAATTATTTTCCAGATTTCGTAAAAAGTACACGAACCTCATTTTAGCATTCTCGGTTTAGTAGAATAGATTTTAGAGAAATTCAAATGTTATAATATGAGGAACTCCGAATGAAAGAAACATAGATCAACAAGCCATTGGAATTACTCTTTCAATCAGAGCAGAGAGAACTACTTTGAAAATATTCCAAAACATCATAAGTAAGATGCTAACCACAAAGCTTCAAAGCAATAATTTCCACAGTAAAAATATCTATACACAAATCATATAACACAAGCAGAAAAATCTTAGTCTGCAAATCAATAGCCAATCATTGAGTAAAAAACTAAAGCAATGCGGTAAGATTGAGCTTCAAAGTATCAATAAAGAGACTAAATATCATGTTTTACACAAAGTCACACTTTCATAAGGATTCACATTTGATTTTTGCATTCTCTTCGCATTTGTTTCACTTATTGTGTGATATTCAATCACAAGACTTACGCGAAGTGAGTTCTTCAGCTCTCTGCAATGAGATTAAGAATCGAGGTACAATTGCAAATTCTCTAGCTTTTTGCGATATAATGATTTGCGTTTTTTTGGTTTTGAAGAAACTCAATCTAGAATTTATCGATGTTTAGTAGAGTACACAAAAATTCAGTTAGTGTTTGCATTGTAGTTCTGTAAATTTGTGTAGTTCTATTATTTTACTGCAGTCACAATCTGGAAGCCTTTCATGTTGAACTTTTGGCTATATACTAGGGACTACTAATAGCTAGGACCTCCCTTATAGAGTGAGTTGAATCGAGACTGGTTGTAGATATGCATTTGGTTAATTTGGTTAGAGAAACAACCTTCATTAGCTCTCTGCCTTCTGAATGATCCTTGCCTATGGCTAACACTGTTTTTGCTTTGGGCCATGTGTCACTCTTCATTAGTTGTTTCTACTATGATTTTGTTCTTTTCATTATCACCCTCCATGTTGCCTCCATCAAATCATCTCCTCCGAGCTCCTCTCTTGTGTCAGTTGGAACTCCCTTTCTGCTTGGAATATCAAACTTTTTTGACTATTTTTGAAGAGCATAGTGAATGTGTTTTCTTAACATCTTTAGATTCTCCGAGTTGAGGAGTTTGAATTTCCTGGGAAGAATAATGGCCAAAAATATCAACTTCTACGTCCTGATTCTTCCTCCAGAGAAATCAACCAAAACGTTAACTGTTTCAAGTCATTGCCATTCTGCAGATTTTGTTTGAAATTGTTGAAGCTATTGGATTTTAGTGGCTGTTGGAGTTAAAGACGGACGAGTATCCATCTGATCTATGCAAGTGGTTGTTGAATCATTATAACCCTCTTCAGAGCTATTTGGAATTGTGTACAAAAAAGTTGGAAGTTGGGGCAAAAGACTTTTATCTGATTTTGAGATTACCCAAAAATGGATATAAAGTGACTAAAGTGGGGGGAGGGGTAGATGATTTTGAGTTTGAGAAGCTGGAAAATGCATAGGCGCTACACTTTGAGAAGGCCAGAAATCAGGTCACGGTAACTGATATATGAGCTAGATTGAGGGAAAAGATGAGTGGCGGCGATAATTTCAAGAGAAATTTTGTCATCATGGTGGTTTCTTCATTGCTGAAAAGTAATCAGAAAGGAGTTCCAAATCTAAAGATCCAGAAATGCCTTACTGATGTTGATCCGATAGAGCGTTTCAACGGGTGTTAGTATGCTTTGGAATTCTTGAACGATTGTGCTCAAGAGTGGTAGAATTTAAATGGCATTTCCAGGTTTACGGGACTAGCTCTACCTCTTGTGGTAAGTTATTGTAAAAGATTTCATCACATATGCACTTTTTAAATTTCATTTATTTTAATTACACATTCTTTTCTTTTCTTCCCAGGTTTTCTATCTTGATCGCATTATTATTATGGGACGTTCCTATTAAAGAATATTCCAATTGTTGAGTTGTTGGGAAAAGAAAGAGATTCATGAGAGGCGCACCTACCAGAAAAAAAGGCTCATGATTATGGGGAAGGACAAGTGAGACCACGCATGTTGATTGACATGGAACAATTTCATGGCATAGATGCTTTGGATTCACATAGACAGTCAAAAAAGGTAAAATAAATTGATCTGATTTGAAGCTTAACATTTGTTGTCAGGATTGTCTTCTGTGATAATCAATTTTGGAAGCTTAACGTTTAACATGACAAATTCAAATTTAGCATAGATCTTGTTTGTATCTATGTTTGATTTAATGGGGAATTTCTTCTGAAACAGTACATATTTTCCTGCTTCGATTTCTCCTTCTTCACTGATCCTCACCAGATTTGTTGAAGTGAGTTGGACCCTCAGTTGTTACCTTTTGAAACCTGATCAGTTTTTCAGTTATTAGTGATTACCTCAAGCTGTTTGCATTTGTATTAACTAAAACATCATTAAAAAACAAATAAAAAAGAACTGATCTCAATGAGTTAATGAAGAAAGATGGAACGATTGCAAGAACATAATAAAATTGATGAAATAACAAAAGAGGGCTTGAAGATGTAAGTAGGGATTTGGTACTCGGAACGGAAACCTGAATGGTTTTGCAGTCGTTCTCATTGATATTTTGTATTAATGGATCAAAATCATCATACTTTCTTGTTGCAGATGCTGCAATTTTCGAATATCTTAACTCTTGTTTTTCTTTCTCAATAAAGTTTCTTTTGGACATTGAGTTGTATTGGAACCAATAGATGAGTCATGCATATATAAGCACTATTTGCATCTTTACTTTCTTTTTATTCAAAGCTTTCTTTCCTTTCTTTGAGGATCTTCGGCTGTCTGTTTTTTCTTGAGGAATAGGCAATGCCAAACGTTTTATAGCTTTATGTTAAATGTAGCACCAAATGCACCCAAAAATTTATTCTTGCAATGATACAATACCTGATGTTTTATTACTTTCTAATTATTGATTATGCAGTACTTTCTACACCTAATTAGTGCTTGTACTTTCACTTTTTTGCTTCTAATACTTATGCATCTGTGAATGTGTTCTTTAATTCATGTTATGGCCTGCAATTCCTAGTATATGTACTGGATTCATGTTAATGGAAGCATCTGAATTGATGTTATGGCCTGATATATTTTTGTCATAGGTATGCATTCATCAAGTGGCCGAATCAGCAATTGAGTTATCCAAGGCTAGTATGTTTGTTGAGAGGCTGGAAAATGCTAAATCAATGTTTCCAAACAACGAAGCCTTATCAAAGTTGAACAAGCTTGCGATGTCAATGCCTACAAGTTTTG
>JAULKK010326761.1:0-11103 GCA_032355705.1 Rubia peregrina | reverse complement strand
GATCTCCCATGTTCATGCCAAGAATGTTCTTTATCAGGTGAACTGTATTTGGGGCCCTTTTTGCTGACATAAAAGTCATTTTTGGAGTAGTTTATTAGTTATCTTGAAGCTCTCTAATAAGCAATCAATAACTTCTTTAGTGATTTTATGTTTTATGAACCATCTTTAAAAAAAGATGATTGTGTCACCTGCACACTTTAAGTGAGTAGTTTTAGGTATAAATATGGTGCAATGGTATAATTGTTTCTTTCAAGTTAAATAAAATCTTTTAAGTGTTCTTGAGAAGGTTTCTATGCGAATGTTATATAGGGATGAGGAGAGGGGATCCCCATGTCTAATTCCTCGAGTGGCTTTGGAAAAAACACAACGGGAACCATTGAAGAGGATAGAACACTATGAGGCACATATGTTATTTATATAGTCTTAATAAAAGAGCCATTGACAAATTTCAATAATACTGAATTCAAAAAGGCCCTGGGAACAATGTCAAATGCCTTGTGCATATCTAATTTTCTTATCAAGTTATGATTGAATGTTTTATCATCCAGAATCCTAAATATCTTATTCATTTGAAGGAAATTATCAAAAATGTTGTTTCCAATCATGAACGTTCGCTGTTCTTTAGAGAAGATTTTATGAATTAGGGGTTTCATCATATTCACTAGAATCTTTAAAAATATTTTTATGATTAGGTTAGAAAGACTGGAGGGCCTAAAGTCTGAAAAGGACGAAGGGGCAAGCATTTTAGGGATTAAAAAGATCCATGTTGCAGAAACTGCAACTAGAAAGTGGTTTCCTTCCAAGAAGTCATTAACAACTTCTATGAAATCATTGCAAATGATGTTCCTCCATATTTGAAAGAATTAGAGAAACCAACAGGTCTAGGTGCCCCATCATTCTTCATTTGGAAAACAACTTCTTTATGTTTCGTGAGGCCAGTTTTTTTAGTCAGCATTAAAATTTTAAATTCAGTTATTATGCTTGGAATTTCCATGAGGAGGTAATTTAAGAAAGATCCAAAGAGGTCTAGTGTTTCTTATTACAGAAGTTGTTTATAGAATGACACTCATTCATCAACAACAGTTTTAGGGTCATATATCCAATCCCGGCCCTATTTTAAAAAAAAATTGGTTAGGGCTAATCTTACACCTTTTTCCTTTGGTTGTAAGTTGAAAGAATTTAGTTTTCTGATCAACCAGTTTTAGCCACTTAATTCTAGACTTTTTCCTTCAAAAGATGCTCTCTTGTTTGAGATATCTAGTAAGGATAGTTTTTTGTTTGTTTAAACTAATGAGATCATTATCTGGTTGATATTTTAGATAGTTTGTCACAGCTTCTTGGACCCTACGTTCAACTTGTTTGATATTATCCTAAACATTACCAAATTGTAGTTTATTACATATTTTTAGAGTTTTTTTAGTCTTCTGAGTTTCCAGTTGACCTATCTATGCATATTAAAGGGCATGGCATATCCCAATATTCTTTAACTACGTTACATAATTCAATTTCTCTATTAGTCCACAAAGCCCGAATACTGAAAGGTCTTAGGAGTTGAAGTGTATTATTTTGAATTTTAAGAACAAAAAGGGAGTTTTCTAATCTACATATGGCCAATACCGGGATGGAGCTATTTGGGAATAGGTCTAGCCAATCTGCAATACACTCTATTAATTTTAGGCTTTTATATTCAACTTCCCTCGTATTATTAGTCCGGGTGAAGAGGGAGCCAACTGGGTTAATATCTAGCAATTGATTCAAATTTATGAACTTAACAAAGTCTTAAATGCTACCACAAGATGGAGAGTTATTTCTTTTGTATCCGTCATATGGCACTATGATATTTAAATCCCATATTAAGTATTTTTGGACCTCGTAGAATGTTAGATAATTTATTCCCTCTCACCGTAGCATGTATAAATATGCTAAGTAAGTTCTGATAAGGGGATTTATCTAATGAGTTTAAAGCTATGAATTGTGTGTGTAGCGAGATTAGGATTAGATGACAGAAAACCCAGATTCTTTGATTGTGGATTCTTTGGTTATTAGCAGCTATAAAATATGAGAATCTCAACTCATGTTTTAAAGGTTGAATTAGAAGTGCAAAAATTTGTTCAACATACAATATTATGTTGGACTACATCAGCAATTCTACGTGTCAGACATCCAGCATTAGATGTCTGTACACCACTATCCACAACCCCTTACGGGATTCATAACAATAGATTATATATTCAGTTAAAGAGGGCCATTCCCGTAAATTCCTTTGAATAGCTAATCAATCATTGAGGATCCAATTTTAATAATCTCCTACCTACTAATTTATGTACTTGAGATACATTTCCTCTAGTGCCTGAAAAATTCAATATATGAATGGGATTTAAGGGGTTAGCCATCCTTAAATTTGGATTTATCTCCTGTCGCAAATATTCACTTATAGAAGGGTTTTATGGTTGTGGAGTCGGGGAGAGTAAGATGAGGTAAAGAGAGAAAATAAGAGAGTATTTATAGTACAAAAAGTAGATCTGGGTAGCTATCTGTCACAACTCGCGACACATGAGTCGCAACTCGCGACAAACAGAGTAAGCTGCCCACACATATTGTCTTCTTCTTGTGTAAATGTAGTAGTCTCTTGTTCCCATATTTAGGTCTTCATGGTCTTCATTGACTTGAAAAAATTAGTCTTCATGGTCTTCAAATCTTCCAACTATTACCTTTTCTCACAAAATCCGTATTAAAAGTGATAGGAGCACTAGAGTCGCTCTTAATTTTCCTAATATAATTTCAAGGTAAAATGGAGTATCCAAAGCACAAAAACATACCAAAATGAGCACAAAGATCCCAAAATCATCGTATAATATGGACATATCATTCCCGATTGTTTCGGACCGGAGATCATTAAAGAAAACATTATGTATTTCCTTTTCATGTACAACCATGAGGGTAAGTTGTAAATCATTACCATCACCGGCCATAAACTATGAATGTTGCTCATATTACTGAAACATGTTTATTCCATCAGTGCACAAACCAAGCCTCAGGTTACGTGGCTCATTCCCAAAGACCAGAAATGTTGCATCTATCTTTTTCCATTGATCACCATCGGCAGGATGACTTGTGACTTCAGTATCAACCACTGTCTGATCCGCATGCTAGCTCAAATACTTTGTATCCTCATGACTGCCAAATAGTCTGTTCAGTCGAGAATAATAGGTAGATACCAAACAACCTTGACAGGAACCTTCTTCGTCTGCAGATTACCAATTTCTCCATCAACATCCACCTCATTCAATTTGAACCTTCGAGCATTACATTTTGGGCATTCCTCCACATTCAAGTTATCTCTCCTATACAAGATACAATCATTCCGACAAGCATGTATCTTTTCATAATCTATGCCCATCGAAAATAGTACCTTTTTTGCTTCATATACTGTTGCAGGGAGTCTATTGCCAGCCAGAAGCATTTTTTCAACTCTTTCAACAAACCAGAGAAACCTACATCACTATAGGAATATTTAGCTTCTACATTCATCAACTGTAACGTAGCCTTCAATGTCGTCATGCCATCAGGACATCCATCATATAGAAGTGTCTCGTTATGTCCTTAGCCAATTTGGCTTTGAAATCTCTCCATCTCTCTCCAAATCACCTTATTGTTCTACACTTCAACTTAGCCATGTCTTCGCACTCAATATCGAAGGCCAACCCGAGAGCCTTCCATAGCTTGTCCTTGTAAGCATCATCGACCCGATTCAATAACTATTACAAGAATATGTCTACCTTCATCCTCCCAATCAATTTTAAGTAACTAGACCGAAATTTCTTTCTTCGTCTAATGCATTTTCTATGTTGTCAAATTTCAATGGACATTTGATACCTTTGTCCACCATGTCTATTAATTTTTTGGCAAATTGCCCTACCCCTACCTTGCTTATGTCTCTTCGATGCACTAACATCTCTCCCTCTTTCGGGTCATTTTCTCTTATCGTGGATCACCACTACATGACCTAAAAATGAACTCAATTAATCACACAGCACTATGGCATCCTTAACACTAAGTTACATAATCTCACAAAATAAACAACAAAAATATGGTCACAATGTAAGAATTTTGCACAAAAACACTATAACATCCATTTGGTGACACACTACATAAATCTTTTCTAGAGATGATCCTCACTTGAATAAAAATAATGAGGAAAATAATAGTGCCAAAGTCATTTGTACATTAAAAAAATCACCATTGTTAAAAAATTAACAAGTTTTACACACAATACACATTAAAAAATGAAATCTTCAAAGAATCCAACAACCCTACTTGTATTGGCCACATAACAAAATAGAAGTAAACCAAGATACATGACAACAATAAATCCTCATTCAACAATCATTCCCAAGGAATTTAACAATGACAATATGATCATGTTTGTGTTGTTTGGAATATGGAACATTACCACAATTTTGTTTCATGGATTCCCCCTTTATGGTGACATCATCGTTTCCCCTTTGCTTCTCCATTAAGCCTCTATGTGGGAGATGGAGTTCAAAGTTTTTAGTGATTGGAATATTGGAAGAGGAAGGTAATGGAGATGAAAAGGTTTTGGTCTTTCATGGTGGAGGGCACCATATATGACAAGGAATGTCTTTTCAAAGTTTTTTTAGCCTTTTTTCCTTAAGTATGGCGCATAAATGCATTCTCCCGCCATGCTTGCAACATCACAACGGTCGTGCAAAGGGTAATTCTAGGTCAACAAGTGGGTCAAAGTCGGCCCAATAGGCCCAGTTGCTAAAAATGTGTGACAAAACTTAATGCTCGGTTCTAATATTGGTCTACATGATATGTTGCACGGCGTCGCAAGCTTAATTTGATGGGCATTTAAGTAATGGGACCGCGAATGGAATAAATGGACCATTGCATAATGTTGAAAAATTCACTATATTTTCATCATCTAATCGGTTTATGCGATGTCATGAGCAATGTTTCCAACGAGGGTATCCATAGGTTTTCCATTATAAGTTCTATGTAGGGAAATTACATGTTCTTCATCGATAGTTGTATATGATGTTATTCGAGGAGTTTATATATATGTTTGACTTCATAAATTGGGTTTCATGAATGTTATGCCGACCGGTAATGTCAACCGCTTCACAACCGTTAAAGGATATATGTTTATGGATGGTTGCTTATATCTGATTCTCAGTTTATAACATCAATCCTATAACACTAATAATGGGATGAAGATGACTATTTTAATATCATCGGTTGTTTTAATCCATTTAATGTCATATGTTATTCAAAACATGTATATGTCCCCGAAAATTTGAGGGGGTAAGGAAAATGTTTATGTCCCCGACAAATGGTGAGATGAGGGACCATAATGAAATTATTAGGAATACGGCTAAAAAATCGGGTAAGGCAAACAAGGTCATAACATGGATTCAGGTCAAATCACCAAATCAGTAGTTGCAACATTTTGGAAAGAAATTTCCTAAATCAAACATTGGATCAAAGCTCAGCAACACACCAAATTGAAGTGATTGAACTCATGTTTTGTTAATCCGCCTTTTTTTTTTTGCAAAACTGAAAAGGCATTGAGGTCTAAATTTTGCGATGTGATGATGAAATGTATGACATTTTGAAAGCATCTAGGGTCCGCGACGGTGAAATCAACGAGGGAATATCCAATTTACGATTTCAAAATCTCAATTTCGTCAACACTAGGAATTTTTTTGAGAAATCTCATAAAGGTGTTGAAGTTATGACTAATGGAAAAAAAAGAAATTCAAGGTAATGAAATAGTTTTGTATAAAGGAGAAAGGAGAAAAGATGTTGAAACATAAAATTCAACAAACATTCATCAAGGTTTGGATTCTCATTATTATGATAATGTTACTAAATGCTACATTATGAAAATATTGTTAAATGCACGATGAAACTCCATGAACACATGATGTAATGTGTTCATATATTTTCTAGATGATTGGTCAAGGTATGAAATTTAATTGGATGCATTTTTTAAAGAAGGGTTTGATGTTTTAATGTATGCTGGAATGTATGAAGTAATATGTGAAATACGCAATGTAGCAGCTTGAATACATGAAGTTATGTGTTAAATTTTTTTTATATATGATTCATCAAGGTCTGGAATTTGATTAAAATGAATCTTGTTAAAAGATTTCTGGTATATTAAAAAAATTGGATTGCATGAAGTAATATGTCAAATACACAATGTAAGTGCACGAACACATGAAGTAATGTGTTCATGTTTTGCTAGTTGATCCGTCAAGGTCTGGAATTTGATTAGACTAGTCTTTTTATTTTTTTTATTTTTAAAATTTACGAAATGTATGATGTAATATGTTAAATACACAATGTAACCTCGTGAAACCACGAAGCAATGTATGAAGTAATATGTTAAATACACGGTGTAAACGCATGAGCTCATGGAAGAATGTGTTCATATTTTGCCAGATGATTCCTTAAGGTATGGAAGTTGATTACATTAATATGGTTAAGAAACGTTTGGCATTTTAAGATTTTCTTGATTGTCTGAGGTAATTTGTTAAACACACAATGTAAGCGCATGAATAAATGCATGAGCACATGATGGAATGTGTTTATATTTTCATAAATGATTCATCAAGGTGTGGAATTTGATTAGATGAATCAATCTTGTCAAGAAGAGTTTGATATTTTAAGATTTCTGGAAAGTCTGGGGTATTAGGTTAAATACACTATGAGACTTTGGCAATAGCAGAAAAAGGTAGACTGACCTGATGCACATTGTTTTCTAAAACTTGCAGGAGGAAAGAAAAATAATGTAACAAGAATAATGTTAGGTAATTGAATCTTATCTAGATGTATAAGTCCCTAGATTGGATTAGGATGATTAAAAAAAACAAGAAGTTAGCACCATAGAAAGAAGTTAAAACCAGTATAAAGGGGTGATCAGCTACTTATTCCAATTATTTAATCAACAACACCGTGAAACACATAGAAACCCATTAATTTTATGCAAAATTCTTAATTTTAACATGAATATATATATATAAACTATAATGGGATATACAGTTAGGTTCTCAACATTAATGGAACATAAAGTATCCATAATATAACAAATAACATTAAAAATCATGCTATCTTTGTTTAGGTAGAAGAGTTTAGATTTCTAGACATATTAAATTTCAGAATATATTATAATCATCTTAAAAATTGAGTGAAAATAACCCGAGAGTGAAAGTAACCCATTTTCGAGTCAACTTGACCTGAGAAATTTGTATCAATTTTTAAAAACAGTATACCGACCCCCCGTGTCATATAAATTTGGGTGAGATCGTCTCACTCAAGTGTTTGCGTATCAAAAATTCACCCTACTTTTAAATGTTGAATTTGTCAACTTATTGGATTAATTTTTTTTGTGTGGAAGATAAAGTTAGTTTTTGTGAAATTCTAAAACACTTTAGGTTAAATATTAATCAAGCTATTGCATTCCACACTTATACATCAGACCATAAGTTGCTCGAGTTTTCTCTTCTCTGAGGCGATTCTAACGGTCATCCGAATTTTCTACTTCCAACGTTTCTCTTCTCCGGAGCCACCACGATGGCGGAGCCACCGCTGGATCCAAAACCCTCCTTCTCATATGCCCAGGCTCTGAATACACAACTTCTCAAGGAGCTCCGCCCACAACCTGAGAAACCAACTGCTAGAGCTCCATTCAATCCAAAGTAAAAGATCGATCATTTGGGGGAGCCCGGATTGAAATTCATGATTGAAGAATGCGAAAGGCTAGAGGCTTCTATGAAGTGGACTATTAGCAGAAAATTTTCCCGCCGCAGACCTCGGATGGAGCGGCTTCAAAAAAACTTCCAAACGGCATATTTCAAAGGCCACACCAAAATCAATCTTCTAGCTAGACAACCACCAGGTACTGATCAATTTTGCATTGCCGGAAGATTATTATCGGTGTTGGCTTCATAAGGTTTGGAACTTCGGTTCTTATTCTCTTAGAATTACAAAATGGGTTCCCAATTTTAATCTCCAAGCTGATTAACCTATAGTCCCAGTCTGGGTCTCAATGTATGGTTGACCTCAACAATTTTTTTATGAATGGGCTATGATGTCTTTAGGGAACTTATTAGGTAAACCAATTAAAGTAGACAAAGCCACTCTCAATCGAACCAGACCCCATGTTGCTAGAGTTTGTGTTGAAATAGACCTAACTGCACCCTTAATAGAGAGAGTCTGGATAGATTATAGAGACTTTGGTTTCTGGCAGTATTTGGAATATGATAGTTTACCAGATTACTACTCTAACTGCCTGAAATTAGGCCACTCTAGTTCTTCTTGCAGAAATGATAATAGCCTATCCACTCTTCATGCCTGGAGACCCTCAGATAATCCTAAGCATACAGGTAATGTGGTTCATTCAAAACAAGTACATAAAAGGTTTACAGGTAATGGAATGAAGCCATCCTCTTCAGGTCTTACCATCTCCGGAAAAAAATATGTGCATGTTATAAGAAATAAATCTAATGTGCTATCTCAGAAAGTTCCAGGTTCACAAAACAAATATACCTCTCAAACTAACATGGAGGACCAGAATATTGCAATTGCAATCTCAACAAATCAGTTTCTATCTAAACATTCTTCATATGGTAAAAATCTTGGTGCTGTTAACATTGATGATAAGATTGATGCTATGATTGCCGATAAGATTACTGATATTATTGCTGATAAATCTCAAGTTGTGTCTGCTGTTGCTAATAGCTTTCATGTTCTTTCTGGCCTTTCCACTGAGGATTATAATATAACTTCTCTATCTTCTATTTTGGTTGATTTGTCTACTGATGAGCACGCTAGTATAAGTGATTCTGCTGTGAATAAATCTCAAAATGTACCCCTTACTGAACCAACTATTTTTCAATCTGACTTGCATATTTCAAAACTGGTTCTAGTTAAAAAATAATTATTTGGGATCCGCTAATGTTGTTGATTTAGACACTAATCTGGAACTGCATAATACAGACATACCTACTAGTCATAATATAGACATACGTACTAAGGACATGCAACCTAATTCTGAAGCCAATTCTAGCTCTAAGGAAATATTTCATGTCTTGTCCCCCATCTCTGAGAATTCACCCTCTCAAAACACTTCCAAAATCACAACATCAACCAATAAGGAGAATTTCATTGAAATTAATGCAGGAGATTCACCACTTCTAACTTCAAGTAACAAAACAGATAAAAGACTGGATTGGTTAAACACCGAACATAAGCCATTGAACAAATCTTAATCTAATCTTAATCTTTCAGAATTAAAAGCTAGCTTCACATTATCTCAACAGAGATTTAACTCACTACTAAAACATTCCATTGACCCTAATGAACTAGAAAACATTGAATAGATACAGAAGCCAGGAAGATACATTAATAAAGACTATACATCAACACCTAAAATAATTCAGACCCATTCCAAACAGGCTAATCCTAAGTACCTTTAAGATGATAAGCACAAAACTATGTGTATGGATTGCTAGAGGGATTAGTAATAAAGCAACATAGATAAGAGTTAGAGATATAAAACGCAGGTACCAAATATCTCTTTTTGCTATCATAGAACCAATGGAACAATCAAGTTCTATACAAAATATAGCAAAGAAGATAGGGTACAAAAATTTCTATCCAGATATAAATTGCAAAATATGGATCTTTTGGGATGAAGCAATTACTCTTAAAATCTTACAAAAAGATAATCAACACATCCTTACATCATTTAATCACCCAAACATTCAAAATGAATTCTTAACTGCCTTTATCTATGCTAAACACACTGTAAAAGAAAGATCAGAGTTATGGTCTAAAATACTAGAGCATAAAAATGAACCATTGAGCCTAATAGGTTATTTCAATGTACTAAAAAAGTTGAAGAATACCTCGTCCCATCAAACCCTAACCTAAGAGGTATAAAAAAAACTCCAACAAATTTCTTACAGCTGCAAAACTCACAACACTACCTACATCTGGAAGTCTCTATACCTGGAGAGGAGTAAGAAGTAAAGGTAGGGTATGGGAGAGACTAGACAGAGGCATCTCAAATAAAAAATGGTGGTCTCTCTTCCTTGCATCTAGTATTAAAACACTGCCTAGGCAACAATCTGATCACTCTCTCCTACTTTTTAACATAAAAGAAGAACCAAAAACATCTGATCCAAAACCTTTTAGATTCCAAAACTACTGGCTAACACACAACAACTTCATCCAGTTTACTCATGAAGCATGGAACATACATACACATCTAAAAGGCATGCATAAGCTGGCTTTTAAGATTAAAAACCTTTAAAATAGCTTTAAACATCTGGAACAAAAACACTTTTGAGAATATATTTGATAAAGTAAAAGAATGTGAAGAAGCTTTTATACAAGCAGAATCTAACTTGCAACTACATTAACCTCAACAAATCTTATAGCTTACAATTCTGCTAAGGCAAATCTCACCCTAGCTTTGAATAATCAGGACAATTTCTGGAAACAAAAATCGAGGATCAAATGGTTAAGAGAGGGAGATACTAATTCTAAATTCTTCCATAACTCAGTCAAATCAAAACACAAAAGATAACTGATCACTGAAATTAAAAAAAAACTCAAATGGTAAATGGATAAATACAAAGAAGGAAATTAGTGAAGAAGCAGTTACCTTCTTCTCTGATTTGCTTACCAATGAGTTCTCTAATCCTTCTGGCATTAATACTTCATGGATATTAGAAAATATTCCAGAAGTAATAACATCACAGATTAATCAACAACTAACTAAGCCTGCAACAATGCAAGAACTCACCTCCATTATACAACAAATGGACAGTGACTCAGCCCCTGGACCAGATGGCTTCCCTGTGAGCTATTATAAACATTGTTGGGAGATTATAAATGAAGATACACTTGAAGTAGTAAATGATTTTCTAAACCTTATTCCGGTACCTGAAGCCATCTCCTCGGCTCTAATAGTTTTAATCGCCAAGAAAGATGTTTGCTCATCTTTCAAGGATTACAGATCTATTACTCTCTGTAACTTTTATAATAAGATCATGTCAAAACTAATTT